>OY744538.1:86947231-86949731 GCA_963556195.1 Sepiola atlantica | reverse complement strand
ACCCGAAACGACGTCGTGTCTTTAGATATAAAACACTTTAGTATTTTATTGAAAATATTTATATATATATTGATATTTATATATATATATATATATATATATATATATATATATATATTGATGTATATATATATATATATAGTGACATATATATATATTCATATATATATATTGAGAGAGAGAGAGAGAGATTAGACTCGACTTCATTATTTGTTTATTCCCGGTGAAAATTTATTTGCAAACCCAATCTCCTAGTTCGAAGGATCTAATCTCTTTTTTTTTAGTCGCTGAACCTGAATGAAGAACTAATTTCAATTTAATAGTGTATCCCGCTTAGAGCCATTTCATATGAAAAAAGCGGCTTTCTGGGAAATAATGTCTCCATTTTTGTCATCGATTACACAGCCACACGAAGAAGAATCTACGCAAACATTATAATTGCATTTCTAACCTAGTTTTCGGGGTTCTGATTTCAGATCTGATATCTATTTCATCCACCGCGACTAATTTTCTTAATATACATATATACATGTATATTAATGAATTGCAGTGTGTTTTCAAAACTATCGAGACACAGAGATAAATAATTACTCTGACCTAATTACATGAGGCTAATCTCAAATAAGATATCAATTTCCATTCTTTGTCAATAATTTCGTATGTACTCATGTATACGACATGTATAATAATAAAATCGTCTGATTTACATAAAAATAGATGCAAATGTTACACGTAGTTATTGTAATATTTTATTGATGTGCGGATTTCAAGTCAGGTATCCATTTTGATTAATTACCCCTATTTTGTTTCGATAGAAATGTACATCAATAATTTATAATGGCTCACAATAAATGATGAATATAAAAATAGGCGTTCAAACCTGATATTCAAAAGTTAAGTTCAAAGGCGCTATATTTTGTTGTTGTTTTGAAGGTGGCTCTTATCGTAGGAGTTTTACCAGATATTATTATTATTATTATTATTAGTAGTAGTAGTAGTAGTAGTAGTAGTAGTATTATCATTATTATTATTATTATTATTATTATTATTATTATGATTAATAGTATTACTATTATAATTATTAATAATAATAATAATTAGTAGTAGTAGTAGTATTAGTATTATTATTATTAGTAGTAGTAGTAGTAGTAGTGGTAGTAGTAGTAGAAGCAAGAGGAGGTAGAGGGGGAGGAGTAGGAGTATTCATACACGTCATCACCAGTGAAATCAACATGAGAAAAGCTTCTTTTGGGGATTGATATGTTTTTTTGCATGACTATAAGTAAACAATTTCTCTGATGATCAGCGATGTTATAATGAAAAAAAATTTTTTTTTTTAATTTAGCTGTGAAACGCACCTAAGATATGAACATTTGAAAATGTACACATCTCATTCGCACAGCTGATCTGTTCGCCGCGCCTTTATATGTGTTCAGTCTAAAGGTCCTGAGATTCGAACCGAGTGGTCGACAGACCAGTTGTAGATCCCAACTGATTAGCATTCAAAAGGCGAAACAAAATTATCTCTGGATGTAAATAATTTAATAATTAATATATATTTATATATATATATATATATATATATATATATATATATATATATATATATATATATATACAGGGTGGGCCAAAATAAGGGTCTTATCTTTAAATGTGAATAACTTGAATTTGAATAACTTCCACAAAATAAAAGTTAAACTCACCAAACTTTATGTGTGTGTAGACTGACCCTTCCGAGATTTTTTGAAATACACAAAACAAATTTTAGCCGAAAAACACTTCTTAAAACTTACAAAAACTAAAGTATTGTTTTTTACACTGTTTTGAGTTTTTTAAGCAAAAATAATGTTTTCTAAATGAGGGTACGTTCCTTAGGGCTAATACGGCTAATGCTTGCTGGTGAAGGGGTCCTTTACTTATTCTAAAAAAAAAAAAAAAAAATCAATAAATAAAAAAGTTATGAATTTTTAAAAATAGGACCCTTATTTTTGCCCACCCTGTATATATATTAAAATAAACATAGTTTGAGTATCCGACAATCGTTTCAGAACCTTCTCGGTTCCTCTTCAGGGATATACTTCGGTACTCAAGCTATGTTTATTTTAATATAAAAGCTCTAATATATATTGAGCACTTTTGAAACATTATGGTTTTGTTCATTTAGTTAATATTTTAACTTAATTAATTAAATATATATATATATATATATATATATGTGTGTGTGTGTGTGTGGGTGTGTGTGTGCGGGGGTGTTAGATATACATATATACACTTTATAAATATATATATATATATATATTTATATATATATATATATATATATATATGGTAGATATACATATATACACTTAAATATATAAATATATATATATACAGAGAGAGAGAGAGAGAGAGAGAGAGGGAGAAAGAGAGAAAGAGACGTCTTGCCTTCAACCTTTGCGCAAATATGTTGTCAAATCAAAAATATTGCACAGATGTAGACTATCATATATTAAATTTA
>OY744538.1:86914731-86942231 GCA_963556195.1 Sepiola atlantica | reverse complement strand
TCTTCTTCTTCTTTCGTGTGAATCAGATGATTCTGGTGTTGGCATTAGTTTCCTCGATGTTTTTCTAGTTAGAAATCTTTCTGGAAAGACATCGGGTACTTACGGTAAGGACCACAAGAAGGTAGTACTGTGGCAGTAGTACTGTGGAACCGACTGGATTCGAACTTGGAACACCCAGGTCTTCAGTCTGTGTCGATATCCACTTAACCACCGTCACCTCCCAGGGTTCCACTGAAGCACTTGCTTTGCAAATTTCTCTGGGGTAAATCTTAGAACATCTCCGAGCCAGCTTAGACGTAGTTTACAGATTATTGACGATGCCATCTGTTCGTTTGTGCGGTCTCCGACGTCTTTGTTCATATTGTTCAATCGCTGCATTTGATCCTTAAAATATGTATAATACATTTGGAATCAAAGGCGTCTAATTTTCACTTTTGGCTGATTTGAAGGTTCATTGTCAAAAGGCTTATTTATGTAAAATAATTAAATCACTTAAATGAAATCAGAATGGATGCATTTTGGTTTCTTCGTAATAAAGAGTGTGCCTCGGGCAGTTTGCTGTAAACTAAGTACCTTTTCCCTCCCCGCTAAATCGAAAAAAAAAACGAGACCTGGGGGTATTGATCTTTAAGACTAAACAGAATAAATACAAACCCCTAACAGAAAAAAAAGACAACATAACTTGCCCAGTCTTTGGCGAGCTGATTCTCAAAGACGGATCCTCCATTGGTATTCTAGGCGTAAGAAATGAAACGGCTTTAACTGTATAACGACTACGGTACACGCGCTTTCGAGACACCCTCCTCCCTCTCTTTCTTTCTTTCTCTCTCTCTCTCTCTCTCTCTCTATCAACCTATCTCTATCTATCTATCTATCTATCTATCTATCTATCTATCTATCTAACTAACTATCTATCTGCCTCTGCCTTCCCCCTCTCTATCTCCCGATTTATCTCTCTCTATATCTATCTATCTATCTATCTATCTATCTATCAATATATCTATCTATCTATCTATCTATCTATCTATTTCTCTCTTTCTCTGTATCTCTCTATCTCTCGATCTGCCTCTCCCTTCCCCCTCTCTCCCTCTCTCTCTCTTTATCTATCTATCTATATATATATATATATATGTATATATATATATATATATATATATATATATATATATATATCTGTCTCTGCTTCCCCCTCTCTCTCTCTCTCTCTTTATCTATCTCTCTATCTCTATCTATCTATCTATCTATCTATCTATCTATCTATCTATCTATCTATCTATCTGCCTCTGCCTTCCCCCCTCTCTCTCTCTTTCTATCTCTTTATCTATATCTATCTATCTATCTATCTATCTATCTATCTATCTATCTATCTATCTGTTTACCTCGCTCGTATTTTGTGCATAATCAAGACAGAAACGAAGTCCGAGTTTCGCGCCGAAATTACGAGAGACGTAGAATAGTCAGTTAGAAGAAGACGGATAGAGGAAAACGTAGCCAAGGTGTTGCTTTAAGCGAGCCGTGTGCAAGACATAGATAAAATTACGCGCGAAAGTTTCCTATTAAGAGTTTCGTTGTTTCGCTTTAATGTCTCCAGTTCTCACCAGAGGGCGCGGTCTTTGCTTTCTGACAATCACTTTCACATCGCACGCCTTCCACGCCTTCTCTCTCTCTCTTTCGCTCTCTCTCTCTCTCTCTCTCGCTCTCTCTCTCTCGCTCTCTATCTCTCTCTCTCTCGCTCTCTATCTCTCTCGCTCTCTATCTCTCTATCTCTCTCTCTCGCTCTCTATCTCTCTCGCTCTCTCTCTCTCTCTCTCTCTCTCTCTTTCGCTCTCTCTCTCTCGCTCTCTATCTCTCTCTCTTCTTTGGTTTAGTGGTCTACATCCTACTCGACTTGACGGGATCTATCATTATTTTTCACCACACACACTCTCTCTCTCTTTCTCTCTCTCTCTCTCTCTCTCTCTCTCTCTCTCTATATATATATATATATATATATATATATATATATATATATATATATATATATATATATATGTATATCATTCTCTCCATAGCTATCTATATGTCTATCTACCTTTCTCGTCCTCGCTTTCCATAATATTTATTTAGTCTTCAACCCTTGATTTAATATCCCCCTTCTCTCTCGCGCTCTCTCTCATGCTCTCTATATGTATGTATGTATGTATGTATGTATGTATGTATGTATGTATGTATGTATCTATCTATCTATCTATCTATCTATCTATATATCTACATATCTATTTATCTTTCTCGTCCTCGCTTTCTACAATATTTCTTTAGTCTTTGACCCTTGATTTAATATTCTCACTCCCCCTCTCTCTATCATTCTCTCTATAGCAATCTATTTGTCTATCTACCTTTCCTCACATTTATTTTTCAGACTTTGGTACTTGTTGCTGTATTCATTTTTTTCTTTTCCTTCAATCTCCCGTCCTGATGAAACCTTCTAATAAAGGTGAAACGTTGATGGATATGTAATTACTATTTTGGTTTCCCTTATTTCATTTTCCATATATATATATATATATATATATATATATATATATATATATATATATATGTTTATTTTATTTTATTTTATGTTTTATATTTGGATTAACATTTTTGATTTTAACATTTTTGATTCTTTACGTTCCCAACCACGTGACTTACCAAATTTTAAATTTTAAATTTATTTTCTTCTTTTTTCCCCATTTCATTCTTTCCAAATATGATCTAAGGTTAAGATCGGATTCTAATCTGCCTGATGAGATCTCAGTTTATAATAACTGTTGATTGATAACATTGACATGCCAGTGTCGCAGATTTTGTACATATCTGTGTAAATAAAAATAATCATATATAAAAGCTCTATTTGATATTGAGCACTTTTTATAAACCCGGTTTAAATTCTTTGGATTACTACCCTGTGAATGTTTTACCTGAATTATTATTATTATCATATATATATATATATATATATATATATATATATATATATACCTGTCTATCGTACACTTTCTTTCCTTCGGCTCTTTTCTGATTCTGAATCAATACACCATTTTGGCTCTGGTTCGTTGTAGTTTGTTCCAGCCTGACACAGTTTGTCACTCAATCTCCTCTGTCTTAAGTCAAAGACATAATCAATAAACGCTCATCGCCGCCATCATTGCCATTAGCGCCGCCATCTTGCCTCTGAAATTTGTACCGCCATTAATTCGCTTCTATTACTTTCCCATATTTACCGCTTCTTACCTCTTCTGTATTTCTTCAGATCTCACTTTTTTCCAGTTATCAAAAACGCTCGTCGTATTTAGCCACGTAGTCTGACTGAGTTTCTGTATCAATGTCCTACGTCTTCTTTTGTACTCATCTCTGCTTATAGTTCTGGAAAACAGACATGGTATCCTTCTTCTCATTATTATTATCATTATTATTATCATTATTATTATTATTAGTAGTAGTAGTAGTAGTAGTAGTAGTAGTAGTAGTAATTTTTATAATCGAGTCTTCTTGATTAAGAAAAAATGATGCTGCTTGTGAACTGTAAGTCCGAATTATTTTATCTTTAAGTTGAGGAGAGTCAAATAAGGGGGAGAGAACTCTAGTTTCAAGTTTCACCCACAATTTATCCGAAAATTGATTTTTTCTTTTGTAATTATTAAAAAAATGAAAAATAAAATGAAAAATATATATATTTTTTTAAAATAGGGTTAGAGTTAGGGTTAGGGTCAGGGTCAGGGTTAGGGTTAGGGTAAGGGTTAGGGTTAGAGTTAGAGTTAGTTTTACACTGGGTAAAATTCGGCAATTTGTTGGAAAACAATTCCCAATGAAGTGCCCTTTCGGTATTTTTGTTTCCACATAAATTCGGCTAGGTACGATTCCACCATTTGCGTTTGGGTGCCACATTCAACTTTGTTTCTTTTCTTCGCCTCATTCCACATTCGTTCTACGTGGTTAGTTGTGGCACCTTGCAAGTTCAGATTGTTAAAATCCATTTTCAGATACTTAAAACTAGAGATCTCTCCCCCTTATTTGACTCTCCTCAACTTAAATATAATTTTTTTTGCGGACCTACAGTTTACAAGCACCAACATGATCTTGTAATTGACGTCCTTATACTAAATCTAATAACTTTTCTGAATATCTCAGATGGCTTATGCTTTTTATTTGGATTATTCGATGTTTAATCCTGGTTGTTATTCTCACAGCGTTTCGACCGATGTAACATCCGATCGTTTTCGGGTGCGGCTTGACTAACTCGGGAATCTGTATGAAATTTCGAACCGACCCCTTTATTTTGACTACGGGGCTAGCTTGCTCTCGTTTCGTCAGCAATGACTAGGTAGAAGTCTTAAGTAATTCGGAATTGTATACTTGATATGGCCTGTACTGTGGATTGAACCTTAGACCCCCAGATGACTCTCACTTATGACTGAATAAAATTTAGCAGTTTGTACGCTGCGCAACGTGTCAATGTTCAGAAGGTCAGTGGTTATATCAGCCGAAACTTTGGTAAGATAACATCCAAGATTAGATTAGTATCCCGAATAGTCCACATAATGGAAATCTTCTAACATTTAATCTAATATTTAATGAGATTTACTATTATTATTATTATTAGTAGTAGTAGTAGTAGTAGTAGTAGTAGTAGTAGTATCATCATCATCATCATCATTATCATCATCATTAGTATCATCATCATCATCATCATCATCATCATCATCATCATCATCATCATTATTATTATTATTAGTATTATCATCATCAGCATCATCATCATCATCATTATCATCATCATCATTATTATTATTATTATTATTATTATTAGTATTATCATCATCATCATCATCATCATTATTATTAGTAGTAGTAGTAGTAGTAGTATTATCATCATCAGCATCATCATCATCATTATCATCATCATCATTATTATTATTATTATTATTATTATCATCATCATCATCATCATCATCATCATCATCATCATCATCATCATCATTATTATTATTATTAGTAGTAGTAGTAGTATGATGATGATGATGATGATGATCGTCATCATCATCATCATCATTATTATTATTATTAGTAGTAGTAGTAGTAGTAGTAGTAGTAGTATTATTATTATTATTTTACATACTGAAATTTTTCGTATCAGTCATTACCAGAATAAGCGATTTTCCTTTGTGTCTGAGTTACAATATAATTTCTACGATGTCTATTATTTCTGTTTCCGTGCAAACTATTTCACGTTTTAGAAACAGCCAATTAACAATGATTTTTCACTGATCACAAGCATTTGTTTTCTCTGGGATTTGAGTGGTAATAAACCGCAAGTCCTATCCGTGCTTTGCACTAACATCAGGATGGTGCCCTACCTCATCAGTCTGTCCAGCCTGCCTGACTCAGCAGTATAATGACCTCTGGATCCGCTAGAATCAGGTGCCACCCTGTCTTTTTAGAATGGTGTTGTGGTCGATTGCACCTTTAGTACTAATCTTTGTTGCATTCAGCGACCCCAAAAAACCTTAAGTGTGCTCTTTCGCATCTACCATTCATTCGTTACCGTGATAACCGACATCTTCCTACCACTGTACGTATCTCTAGCGTAACTACTTCTTGAATAAGGTATCCAAATGTATCACCTATTTCGTTCGAGATGTCAAGCACCTGCAGTGGGTTGAGACGCTACGACGCGCATTGTCCACAGGACCCACACAAAATCCTAGACAATGATTTGATGTCCTCAACCTGTATTCGAGAGATCGTAGGTGGATGTGCGGCTACCTCGCCCTTAAAACCATGCGCGCAATGGCCTCTTCTTCTCACTAGTTCAGCAGAGAAGACTTCGTAAAAACTAAAAAAGATTGTACTTAAGACGACTCCGGTGTTATTTTCTGAAGGCTTCTTATTCAGTTCTCGTCGCTGCACACAATGGCATAAGCAGCCAGAGCCGTGGTCAGCTTGAAGACGTCTGAAATATCCACCGCGCCGACAGATATGCATCATGGTCGCTAATATTTTAATGATTACTCCTCACTTGAGAAGGATGGTGCGGTTTTCACGTATGAAATAAGCTATTTATCTTCCTCCCACAAGATAAGATGTGACACAAGGTCGGGAGAAGTGGGATTTGAAAAGCCAGCGCCGTGAAGGTGAGCACTCTGGCCATTAAAAATTGCCTGGGCAGCCCTGTCGGCATTCCCTGGTAGGGGCGCCTCAGGCAGTAAGCAATAAACTTACTCCTCCTCAAAGAGGGGAGGCAAAGCCTGGGGGGGTGGGCCTCTTAGAATTGCACAGGACACTCCCATAAACCGGCGGAAATCAATCCCCGAAGGTCAAGACGATACCGGTCTATGGGGTGCAGTATCCATCGGAACAGATACTACACTTTGATCCCGGCCAAAAGAATTACTGATTAACTCCAGCGCCAAGACGTGGTATCGATGTGGCACAGCAAAGATGTACCATCGACGCTTTTGTCTCAATAGAAACAGGCAGCATTCTTTGTTCATGTTTATACTCCATGGGACAACTCATCAGAGGAGGTAGACACGATGCCTTACATATGTAGGTTTAAAGTCGCTTTGTGGAAACATTCAGGCGTATATAGACGTACACATCTTATGACTGTACTTTTATATTACCTTTTACATTTAGCTATTTTTTTTCTAATTGGTTTTATTTCATTGGCTTTGATTCAATTTCCAATCTACTTTGGTACCTTCGCTTCGTTTCGTATAATGTGTTTTCTACGTTTCCAGTTTTGTTTACGCTGTGTTTTTTTTCTATTTAAGTTCATTCGTGATTGGTCATGTGAGTTAGTTTCTTAGTGATTATACAGTTAAGTATATACCCGTTTAAAAATAAGTGGAGGTCTGGCAAGTGATCCTTGTTGTCGGTCTTTCCATCCGCCTTGACCTTTGACGACGTTTTTGTGTGGTATCAGCCGAGGCTGATGCCATCGTTTTGGGGTGTATTATTTACTCACTAGGAGTTATCACACTGGTCATCGTTAGTGATCGCCCACTGCCAACAACCTGTGGTATTCCCTGGAGTCTAAGTGACAACAAGTCTCCTCAGACTTCCAGTATGCTCCACCTCTTTTGCGGTATCGCAACAGCCACCTACCACCGATTTCCCGCTGATAAGGGCCATTGGTCCCCTCTGGGGCCCGAGTGGCAACAAGCCTCCCCAAGGTCCATATTATTATTTACTCACTAGGAGTTATCACACTGGTCATCGTCAGTGGTCACCCACTGCCGAGAACCTGTGGTATTCCATGGAGTCTGAGTGACAACAAGTCTCCTCAGGCCTCCAGTATGCTCCACCTCTTTTCGTTCATCACCGCTGATGACCTTGCGGTAATCGCAACATCCACCTACCAACGATTTCCCGCTGATAAGGGCCATCGGTCCCCTCTGGGGCCCAAGTGGCAACAAGCCTTCCCGAGGTCCCAGAGCTGTCCGCGCTCTTCCAGTGGAGGTCTGGTTTGCGCTTTCCCTCCTCGACCCTCTGTTATTATTGTTATTGTTATTATTATTATTATTATTATTATTATTATTATTATTATTATTATTATTATTATTATTAATTTTACTTTTATTATTATAATTATTATTATCATTATTATTATTATTACCATTATTATTATTATCATTATTATTATTAATTTCATTATTATTTTTATTAGTTGTACTCACTAGGAGTTCTCACACAGATCATCTTCAGTGATTGCTCACCGACAGCAACCTGTGGTACTTCTTGGAGTCTGAGTGACAACAAGCCTCTCCATGTGTCCATTATTCTTCACATTTTTTCGACAACCATCGCAAATTACCTTGCGGTATTGCAACAGCCACTTACCATTGATTTCTCGCTGGCAAAGACCATTGGTTTTCTCTAGGGTTTCGGTGGCAATAAGCCTCCCCAAGCTTCCAGCATTCCCAACACTCTTCCAGTGGAGGTCTGGTTTGTGCTGTCCCTCCTATTATTATTATTATTATTATTATTATTATTATTATTATAGTAACTGTTGTTGTTCTTCTTCCTCTTCTTCTTCTTCTTCTTCTTCTTCTTCTTCTTCTTCTTCTCCTTCTGCTTCTACTTCTTCTTCTTCCTCTTCTTCTTCTTCTTCTTCTCCTTCTTCTTCTTCTTCTTCTTCTTCTTCTACTTCTTCTGCTTCTACTTCTTCTTCTTCCTCTTCTTCTTCTTCTTCTTCTTGCTAATATTGCCGTTCCATTAACAATTATGGTATACTTTTCTCATTTCTACTGTGTAATGCATAATTCAGTAGCACGCAGATGTTGTTTTGTTTTAATTACTGACATTAAATGATTGTATTAATAAACCATGCGATGTCAAACATTTGACACCCATAAATGTAAAGATAAAAAATAAGCTTATTAAACGCAAGTACGCTGAAAACTGAAGTAGCCTATATTTGTCAAGATATGATGTATAGCTCCTGCACAGGTTTGCGAAAACATTAGAAGAACAATGTTCATTGACTTTTACCACAAAACATGTTGTGGATGCAAAAAGACCCGTCCACAAATTCAAGTGCTTACTACATTTTTATTCGCTAGAACTCTGTCACATATGAATCTTAAATGAATATTCTACCTGCAGACAGAATAAATTATTCTGTTTTGGAATAAAATTGATAAATAATAATACATTCTTCTGGAGGTTGAGGTTCGATCTACAATACCGTCGTTATTAAGAATGCAATTGCAAATCACTTAAGACTTCTATATAGTTATGGCTGACGCAACGAAAACAATCTTCCCCGTGGATTAAATAAAGGGTTCAATTCGAAAATCCATACAGATTCCCGAAAAGACGCACCTGAAGAAAGTCCGAGGGTATATCGGCCGAGACGTTGTCAAAAAATCATCTAAGATGAGATGAGTAGTCCGAATAATCCAAATAATATAAATTATTTTATTTCAATAATTCCTAACAACCATATTCTTAATGCACAAAGACTACTATATAAGGACTGGGTGGTTTCATCAGGAATGCCAACAAGTGCAGGTTCTGCAAAGATATAGAGAGGGTTAAGCCATCTGACATCGAGTTGTAAGGTTCTGCTGGGAGCGGCTCTTATACTGGAGTGTGTAAATATTTCAACTGGACCATCTGTAAAAAGTTACATTTATAGTGTAGCCATATATCTTAGGAACATATACTAAAAAAACAAGCCGCGCGTGCGTGGTCCCCCTTCTGTATGTGACTCGATGTGGCGAGTGAAAATACAATAAATTTGGGCTATTTTGGGCATTTTTGACTCCACCCTTTGACCCCCTGGGGGCGTGAACCAGAATTTTTCTGAGGTCAAGGATGCTAATTTTATATCTAGAACAATTGCCTCTACATTTTGGCCAGGTTTCAGAAGAATTGAATGGATGGATCAAACGTTATGGGAGAAAAGGGTTATTTTTTGCCGTTTTGGGAACTTTTGACCCCCTGGGGGCGCGAACCACATTTTTTCCAACGTCAGCGATACTTATTCTCTATTCGGAACAATTGCCTCCAGATTTTGGCCAAATTACAGAGAAATTGAATGGATGGATAAAAAGTTATGGGGCAAAAAATGTCATTTTGTGCCATTTCAGGGCCTTTTGACCCCGGGGGGGGGGGGCTAAGCAGATTTTGTTTCAAAAATCGGAGAATGTCACTTTCTAACCTGACCAAAGTTACAACTTCATGCAACAGGTCAGAGAAATTCAATGGATGGTTGCGGAGAAAAATCCGGACGGACGGACGGACGGACGGACGGACGGACGGACGGACGGACGGACGGACATGCTTCAATACATAAGTCCCCCGATTTTATAAATCGGGGGACCAACAGTCGGTATTAAGTAGTACACCATCCATTATAATAATGCAATCTATGCAGCTAACTATCTAGAAAACGGAGCTGTTAGACCTGACATAGTGATATCGGACAAGGACAAAAAGGTGTAGCAGCATTAGTTTAACGCATTGTCCTTAATGCTGCTGACGTAGATAGTGATGAGAAAGAGATAGTTACTAAACACCAAGAATTTATCTGCGACATAGAAAGAACCTAAAATATTCGAACGATTTATATATCATAGGAACAACCGAGCTCTTTAAAAAAAAAATTTGTTTAAACTACCTGACGAATATACTCGGTGAACCAAGTGCAAGATAGATATAAACAATTACTCTTGCAGGGAACGGTTAGAATCCTAAAATGATCTTTCTGTGTGAGTCTGAAATAGCGGGTTAATGTCTGGCATCCGGTAGGATGCCCTATCTCCAAACCAAAAACAAAGCGATAAGAACATTTGTTAAAAAGACAAGAGACTGAAGCGGTTACTTGCTCAAAGAAATAATTCCGGTTACGATTTCAATAAAATATATCATCCTTGAAAATAAGCGTTACCCTATGTACATTATTGAGCATTTCGCATATGCGCACACGTAATCAAAAACGACCCTGACAAACAGCATTCTATTTAGAATTTTTTGATGCAAATTCAAAATTCAGTAAATTGCTTCAATCCTTGTGAACTAACTATCACATACACAATAGTAAATAATTCCTTTCTCAGTGTCTTTCTCCCACACTCTTTATGTGTATATATATATATATATATATATATATATATATATATATATATATGTAGATCTGTTCTATCTCTCTTGCTATCACACATATACATCTGTTTAATCTATTTCTTCCTCTATCCTTTCTTTATTTCCTTATCTATTTCTCTCTTTCTCTCTCTCTTTCTTTCTCTCTTTCTCTCTTTCTCTCTCTCTCTCTCCCTCCCTCTTTCTCTCACTCTATCACTATTTCTTTCCGACACACACAAACACCTGTTTTGATTTTCTCTTTGTATATATATATATATATATATATATATATATATATATATATATATATATATATATATATATATATATATATATATGTGTATATATGTGAAACAAAGTTGTCTCATGTATGTATGTCTGTTGCGCTATCAGAGTTAAACTAACCGCACATTTGGCTTCAGCACATTATATCTTTATCGATGTCTGCAGTTCTTGGCCCATTTTTAACATCCATTATTCAAAATTAAAAGTATGTAACAGAAACAAATGTTCCGACATTTTTAACTTTCCCTTTCCAGTTTTTTAAATATCTCTGTTGCCCTTGACGGGAACGGGTAGAATCGTAAAATGATTTTTCGGTGGGAGTCTCTTAAATAGCGGGTACATGTCTGCCATCCAGTAGGATGCCACATCCCCAGACCAAAAACAAAGCGATGTTTAAAAAAAGACTCAAGCGGTGACTTGCTCAAAGAAAGAGTTCCGGACAACATTCTTATAATGATCTCAACCTACTACAAGTTACAAAAATAAGCATATATATATGAGTCACTATTCTTTTTTAGACAATATCATTGTACGCATTTCACTTATTTTTTACTTTTTTTTTATTTTTGACAATTGCAAGTGTCGATCTACGCGGATCGAGAAAACAACGTTTAAATGTTTTCCTTCAGGTCCAATATTCTATGCCATCTTTCAGTGTTCAAATCTCACACGGGGCAAATACGATATTTGGATATACAGGGTGATTCTTAAGTCACTTAGCTATTTATTTTTGAAATTTTAAAGTTAAAAAATACGGGAATACAAAACAGAAAGTTTATTAAACAAATTCATTTATGAGAGTTTAAAATTACAGCAAAGTTTCAAAATTTCTACCTTCGTTCTGCATGCATAGCTCCATTCTTTTTTGCAAGGAATTTACGACTCTTTGTAGCATATTTGATTGATTATGGTGTTGTGCGAAGGAGGCTTTCTGTTCACATCACGTTTCCATTGCCTTTCAACAAGTGTGGGAGATTTATCAAATTTGGCCATATGGATAACAATAAAAATTCGATCTTCAATTGTAAATGACATTTTAAATAGCTAAGTGAAGTGACTTATGAATCACCCTGTACAATAAAAAGCAACAATGCGTAGACGATACCGTGCGATATTTGAAACTGTTTCGAATTCAACAAGACAGAGCGTTTTCGTTATGATGTGACAATACATAAACTTCCTCCAAACGCACATTTTTATGTCCACTGATGGAGATTGAACTCGAGACAACTTATTTCTAGACTCCTTATTCTAATTTTGCTCAAAAATACATTACATGAATTTAAGAATTTTAAGAAAATCTGGGAAATCTCAAATTTGATGCTTAAAAATGGGTTTAAGAACAAAATGAGATTCAGAGAATCGTGCCTAACATGTATCTTATGACTATACTTTAATTTTAATGTAAATCGGAAATATTTGAAATTTTAAGTGTGAGGTTGTTCCCATATTATGCCCCTAAACTCGTTTTTAAATATTCCATTGAAATTGAAAATTAGGGGATATTTATTAATTGATGCTAATATTTATTGATAAAATTCATAATGATCGGTTAATTAGTTTATGAGTGAATACTGTATAAACGAAAATAAATAAAATTTCAAAAAAATCTGAAATATCTGAATTTTCCCGAAGCGCTTCAACCCTCTTTTTACCGCCTTTTCTTAAAATTACGTTAAAATAAAACGACCATTTAATCATAGTGTTCCAAAATTCATAATGATCGGTTAATTAGTTTATGAGTGAATACTGTACAAACACAAATAAAAAATACTGTATAAACACAAATAAAAAATACTGTATAAACACAAATAAAAAATACTGTATAAACACAAAATAAAAAACATACACCCACCTAATTTTAATGAAAACAGAATAAAATACTTATTTCTAATATTTTAAATAAACGTTTTACAACAAATATATATATATATATATATATATATATATATATATATATATATATAGCATTAGATAAAATGAAAGAATAAAATAAGGTGCGAATCAAATTTTATTACAATTCAAAGTTCAAGCAAAGCAATTGGAAGTCCTTAACCCATGGGTTTTCAAAGAAAATTCTTCTCGTCGTCAGAGGATCATTATGTAGTGGAATTACAGCGAGTAAATAAAACTTTACTTTGAAAACGTGAAGATAATAATATAATAATAATAAACAAAATTAATAATAAAATTAATAATAACATATATATATATATATATATATATATATATATATATATATATATATATATATATATATATACATACATATATATATCATATTGCATTTTTTAATCCAAATGATCATTCAAGTTTGATCTGTCCTCTGTCGGCAGGGGCAGACAACTCACATTTTCCAAGTATGAGTTACTTCCCTTGGCTGGCACCTAATGAAACATTCACAATAGTTAGTAAACAACCTGAATAGCTTTTCTATGCCGAAAAACTGGCAATCCAAACAAAACTGTGATTGACACATTTATATTTTAGTGAAGAGTATAGATCCACCTGTATAGCCAGCAACATGGACAACTTATGTTCAATTAACTGAAGGCGATCAGTCGTTTACAATGCGTACAGGCTTTAAGCGTCAAACCGAAAGAGGGTTGGTTCAGGTGAAGACGAGCAGATGCAAACACTGCACTCTGGCGCGCTTCCACAACAATGACACCCGTGACACGACGAGTTGCACGCTTCTCAAGTACGTGACATTCGTACGCACACGCACGTGTTCGAATTATTTTTTTTAAACGAAAGACAAAGCCTTGCATACAAATTGCATTTTTAGAGGAGGGGTATTCTTTTTTGTTTTTATTTTTTACTTCACTGAAAGAGGGGGGGGGGAGGTTAATGGGACTAACCTATATTTGCATTTTATCACCTTTCTCTTCTTTCCCCCTCTCTCTCTCTTTCTCTTTCTCTCTCTCTCTCTCTATCTTTGCCTCTCTCTTTCTCTCTTTTGTTCATTTATAGTTTGTTTTTCTTTATTTTCACGTTCATCTATTTATTTATTTGCTTATTTATGCGATTTCTCTTCTTTCCATTAACATCTGACTGTTCTTCTCTACTATCAGCAGAAAACAACGTTAATTTGATTCAAAATGGTCGCCCGAGTCAATTGTTACCAGGGTCTGCCATTGAGACTATCAAACAAGCCTACTCGTCGCTGTTCTGTGTTTGTTTTTCATAAACCTTTTTCAAGACTCGATCGAACACACACACACACATAAATATATATATATATATATATATATATATATATGTATGTGTGTGTGCGTGTATCTTTTTTTCTAACGTTGGCATACGCATGCGCAGTGTGTGGGTGTCACGTGGTACTCAGCCGCCATTTTGTATCGTTCAGGTGTCTTTCTTCAATCAGAGACAAATCGATATCCACCAGTGTTTATCACCGGTAGATATTGCTGTGTCTTTGATTGAAGAAAGAAAGACATGTACATTTATACGCGATCCCCTCTCTCTTCTAGTCGTCCTATTAGTTGAAATGTTCGGATTCTATTTTTTGGCATATATTGTCGCTGATGATACAGGATGACCCAAAACGAATTATAAGCTTGGTGATTAATCGGCAAAAAAACGAAGAAATAGATTTTCTATGATAGACGATACAAATATAGGAAAAAGAGTAGAAAGTGACTAACTTGGGGTTTTATTTCGGAAGCCTCGTAACTTACGGTTCCCTTATTTTGTCCTTTAGTCTTCAAATTCTATGTGCGATGTTTCTGACAAAGGGGGAAGAATTGCTGTTCGGAATCTATCCATCAAGCACATATCGTTGGATATTTTTTACCTTAAAGTAGTATTTTGTGTGTGTGTGTGTTTTTTTTTTTTAGTTCCTTACGTCAAGTGGCTTAATGCCTTGTCTGGAGCGATTTCCATAAAATTAATCCCGAAAAATAAACCTACATTAGGATTTAAGACAATTTAGGTAATTTCTTAACTTTCATGTTTCTTTTCTGTTATCATTTTGATGTTCAATATTTTATGCACCGAATAACATTCCGTATGATTCCGAATGAATACGGATGATTCCGACCGGAACCGTTTCTATTTACGAGCGGATTTACCGCCAATTTAGAATGCGATTTACTCCAATGTCTGCCGAGCGCCTTTTTGGAGTTGCCTTTTCAAATTTAAGAGTAATGTTTTTCGTTACGATGAGAGAATTCGTACTGCGTGCTTCGTTTTTTTTTCGTAAAACTTTATTATTTGATGAATCCATAAAACAAAATGTAGCAGAAACTCGAAAGAACGCAGAAAATTCCCATGATTTTTTGTGCCATATTAGAAACGCATGTATGTTAGTGTAATCGTCAAACGTGTCGGATCATGTGTCCGCTTAATAATTTTAACTTATAAAATAAAGTAACTTAAGATTTTTTTTTTAAATAGTTCACCCCAAACAAGGCAGGCCGCCACTGTAGACGTAACGGACTACTGAGAAAAGAAGTTATTTTTGTAATTTAATTTTTTTTTTGGGGGGGGGGGGGGTCAACCTAAATTGGGAGCTGTGCAGCGAGATGTCTTTTAAGATTAGTTTTAAATTTCTGCATGTCAGTACCGTCAGGAAAACAGGGAGCAAGGGGGAGTTCTAGAGTCCAGCAGCACGAGAAAAGAAGCTTTTGGAGTAGAACGCTCTTCGATTTCTAGGGACCTCCACAGTGAACGGATGAGATTTGGCAGATTGTCGGGTTGGTTTAATGACTTTGCGTCGTGGGGGCGCAAGCAGCAAGTTCATCAGAGCACAATCCATTGAAGTACTTGTAAAATAGGCACAAGGAAGCAACATTGCGGCGATGGGACAGGGTCTGGAGCTTAGTGGATAGTGAGGGACCTATTATGTTAGCGACTCTTTTTGGGACGTTATCTAACAGGGAGAGACTAGTGGATGATGCCCCAGCCCAGATGTGGAAACAATACTTTATGCATGGACGGATAGTGGCTTTGTAGAGATACAAGATAATGTCAGGTGTGATGAGTTTACTAGTACGGTAGAGAGAGCCCACCTTCTTTGCAGCAGCCCTGGCATTGTCTTCAATGTGTAAAAGTTGTATAAATGGTTACTTACATAGGAGGATTGCCTTATAAGAGTCATATTTGTTTCATACCTATATTTAAAAAGAAACGGTAACCCGTTTTTGCGTGTCTGTTTTCTGTTCCTTAAACCATTGTTAGATTACGCAAATAAAAAGTTTATGCTATATATATATATATATATATATATATATATATATATATATATATATATATTAATGACTTTAAAACCGAATTGTTTCTACATTTGGTTTTTGAGGAAGTACTGATTTGATTAGTACAACTGGAGAGCCATGATTTTTAAAACTTTTCTGTTTTTAAATCTCCGAAACAGTTAGATTGTAAACAGCTGATCATCCCCAACTTAATATTTTACAATTTAAGTTAAGGTTCCCTGTTTTCGTTTCACAAGTTCTATATATCTTCAAATACTTATTCATGGTGCACCGTTTGGTTGTTTAGTTTAACGGCATATCAACATTTCTCGGGTTATTTAATGCCTAATGCAGTCATTTTGGTGATAGTTTTGATACTTCAACTTCTATATATCTTCAAATATTTATTCATGGTTAGTTGTTTTGTAGAACCAAATTGTTGTTTTTGTTTTTGGCTTGGCAGAACATGATTAGGTTTGCAAAGGGAAAGGAAAAAATCAGTAACATCAATGTTTGGTGCATTCTTTTGTTTGGAAGCTAGTATCTTCAACATAATCTGGTAGCACCAAACATTCTTTTTTGACTCGTGTCATATTTAAATTGTTATATATAATAGATATATCGATACCTGACACACACGGATGCCAATTAGTATAAATAATCGATCGATCAAATTTCTATAATTGTGATTATTTGGACTCGTCTTGAGCGTTATCATCACAACGTTTCGGCCGTTGTAACCTTCGGCTTTCTTCAGGTGTATCTTTTTGAACTCGGAAATATTTCTGTCGAACTCGGGAATCTGGACGGAATTTCGAACGGAACCCTCTATTTAATCCACGGGGGTAGCATGCTCTCGTCCCGTCAGCCATGACTGGGAGAAATCTTCAGTAATTCGTAATTTTTCGTTTCGAAATTCCGTCTAGATTCTCGCGATCGGAAAGATACCCCTGAAGAATGCGGCTGGTTACAGTAGGTGAAACTCAAAATGAGAATAGTAGTCCGAACAATCAAAATTATACAAACTATCAATCTTCATCTAAAAAATTCAGAAATATAATTTAAAATTTCAATTTTTGATTTGTACAGCTCCGAGTGCTGGAGGCAAGCTGAGTATTGTCTCTCATGCAAACAAAGATATTGCGTTGGACTTCCGGACTGACCAGATGCAACAATATCTGAAGTTTCTATGTTAGATTTACTTCTTTCTGCAAGTTTCAGAATAATAAATGTATTTTCAAAGAAGAAAAAAATCTCGCTAATTTATAAACTAGCATATCTTGTTCAAAGAAGAGTTCGAAAACTTGTAGAATGTAGCAAAATATTTTTTTCTGAAGTAATGATTGAACAAATGCTTTAACAAAATTCTACAATTGGCATCAGTTAATAAATAGGCAATGTCGTGTTATCCAATCATAAAACAGTTCATCTTGATCCTAAACAACTTGTAATGTTTTGATGTCGTAAAATAAATGGTGGTTGGAAGAGTCGTTTCAAATTTCGAGGGCAAGACATTTTTGGGCAGGGATGCCTGAATGTTTTTCGCTTTTTGTCATAGGAGATTGTTCATGCACGTTTGCTTGCCATTTTTTGTTTGTGATAAGTTTTTCATAAACTTTTGCAGTATCCTCCATTCAGTCTTTGGAATAATATTTCCCTATTACGATTAAATGAACTACTGTTCAGCTGATCAGCAATGTTAAACTCAAGACTATATATTTCTCTTTAATTTGCTGGGAAACGTTTGTAAGTTAGAGAAAAAGTATTATATTTTAAAGAAATAAATACTAAAATATCTTTTAAAATAAAATCTAAATTAAATGTCATTTTTGAGAGAAAGAAGAAGTACAGATATTCGCCGAAATATGAAAATCAAGAAATTAAAAGAACAAATCAAAATTACGGTTTTGGTATTATTTTACTCATGCGATTGGATTGCAACTATAAACATCAAGTAGAAAGAATATCGTAGACAAAATAAGGGGAACTTCTTAAGCTCAAAAAAACAAAAAGACACAATGTGATGATGCCACAACAAAATAGTCATTAAGGGTCAAGGAGGATGGACAGACCAAGGAGGGAGAGCACTAATCAGACCTCCACTGGAAGAGTGCGGAGAGGACTGTGACCTTGAGGAGGC
Organism: Sepiola atlantica; assembly: GCA_963556195.1. Classification (NCBI taxonomy): domain Eukaryota; kingdom Metazoa; phylum Mollusca; class Cephalopoda; order Sepiida; family Sepiolidae; genus Sepiola; species Sepiola atlantica. The sequence goes on along the minus strand of OY744538.1, from coordinate 86,923,988 downwards.
TTATTCACACCCAAATTCAAGAACAATGGTCATTGCCAGCGAGAAATCTATGGTAAGCGGCTGTTGCAATAACACGCAATCATTAACGTTGGTTATTGAAAGAAATGGAGAGTACTGGACATCTGGGGCGGGGCTTGTCATTCCGACTCCAGGAAACATCACTAGTTATTATCAGTGAGCAATCTCTCATAGTGACCTGTGTGAGAACTCTAAGTGAGTTTATAATAATAATGAAATCATTGCAAGTTGAGTATTGTCTGTCATGCAAACAAAGATATTGCGTTGGACTTCCGGTCTAACCAGATGCAACAATATCTGAAGTTTACCCGATCGTAGACAAAATAAGGGGAATTAGTTTGCGTTAATATAATGCAGAAAAAAATACGATGACACAATTGCTAAAATGTTATTAATTATGTCACTTCTTCGGATTACTGCCGAGAGTTGGGGCAAAACAAAGGTGGTTAAATACTCTAAAATACAATCTCAGGACGACCGTGTATTGTGGGCGGGGGAAATGTGGAATCTGATTGTTCTGTTATGCCATTCCAGCGTGGCTGAATTTAAATCGTCAACGACTTTCCTGGAACAATGCGAAATACGTTCTCTGCGTTTTTCTCCGCCGTCTTTTTAAAAATTATCTTTTTTGATCCATTTGCTTTTGAGACCTGAGGATGATTCGACGAAGAAATGTATATATATATATATATATATATATATATATATATATAGATATATATATATATATATATATATATATATATATATATATATATATATATATATATTACATAAACATATATTAAATATTAAGGTGATAAAAATCGAACATATTTCTAGACAAGCGTCTTTGTCCAGTGGTAAATACGCTGGACTATAGACATCAATATCGAAAATTCGATCTTCGTCTAAGTTAGCCATGCTGATGATTGCTGTGAGCATGAAACACGTGTTTATGGTTTACTTTTTGTGCGTATATAATAAAAAATACATATATATATATGTATATATATATATATATATATATATTCCATGATAAATGTCAGTATACTGAAATCAGATGAAAATTCATATACACTAAATGTACAAAAGCAAGGAAATTCCCAAATTTTTACACTTTTATTGTCATTAAGAGTATGCGAGCACAACAGGGCTATGTATTTTACTTGTAGGATTTTTTCTTAAGCGCACCTCACACACTTCATCCACTCATGCATAGAGATTTATACTGTAGTGATGTGATAAATGGTTTGGTTGATATGTAGTCATACCCTTAATGACAATAAAAGTGTAAAGATTTGGGAATTTCCTTGCTTTTGTACATTAAGTGTATATGAATTTTCATCTTAACCCTATTAAGGGCACATGATTTCAGTATACTGGCATTCATCATCGAATGTCACTACTTTTGAAAAGGCTATGCCTCAAGAAAATGGTAATTTTAAAGTTTTTAAAAAAATTTTCTGGAAAACTAAGGTATATGGTAAACTGATATTAAAATGCCATCAACTAGACCCTAGAACCTCTAAGTCTGCCAAAAATCAGGTGAATCCATCAAATAGTTGATGAGATACAGGGTGGCGCACACGTACGTACGTACACACGGATAACACAAAATCACTCCTGACCTTTCTGGATCTCTGGGTTGCCTTGACTAATGATGCTGAAATTTTACACACTTATAGAACCTATCAAATAAAAATCTTGTGCAAAGTTTTAAATAATTTGGTTTATTGGTTTTTTAGTTATGACTGATCAAAGAAATGAGATTTCTAGCATAGGTCGTTTTTTAGGTCTATTAAGGGATAGAGCGCTATCGCGCCTCCCTTGATTAACGAAAAATACGTCCTATAAAGTTAAGGGCGACTAATAATGCAATTTTCTGCATCTTAATCACTTAGGAAGTGAAAGAACCGAAATAGTAGTAAGCCAAAAAACAACGAACGCTACAATCACCAATAAAAATAATTACATAAAAATACATTAAATATTTAGGTGATAAAATTCGTACATATTTCTAGACGAGCGTCTTTGTCCAGTGGTAAAGACGCTGGACTATAGACATCAATATCGAAAATTCGATATTTGTCTAAGTTATCTAGGCGCACGACGGATGTGAGACAGAAACACGTGTCCATGGATTACTTTTATGTACGTATTAAATTTATATATATATATATATATATATATATATATATATATATATGTAGATCTGTTCTATCTCTCTTGCTATCACACATATACATATGTTTAATCTATTTCTTCCTCTATCCTTTCTTTATTTCCTTATCTATTTCTCTCTTTCTCTCTCTCTCTCTTTCTTTCTCTCTTTCTACCTTTCTCTCTCTCTCTCTCTCTCTCTCTCTCTCTCTCTCTCTCTCTCTCTCTCTCTCTCTCCCTCCCTCTTTCTTTCACTCTATCACTATTTCTTTCCGACACAGACAAACACCTGTTTTGTTTTTCTATCTGTCTCTACCTCTCGATATATGTGCGTGCTCTCCCGCGTGTGCGTCTTCGTAGACTAATGAGTGCGTGGGTGTCGCTTTCAAAGAGATAACGAGATCGAAAAGCCACCAACACACACACGACTCTTTGTCTTCTTAGCATTCTTTGTCTCTCATGCTGGCTGTATGCCTATGTCTGTACGCGCGCCAGTGCGCGTTCGTACACCAATCAGTGTGCGTGGGTGTCTCGTACAAAAATGTAAACACGAACACGGAAAGAACCAACGACAAGAAGGAACTGAGTGGGTGATTGGAACATTTTTTAAAAAGCCCGGTTATCAAAATGAGCGGTAAGTGCAGGGACCGAGGGGCTTCTGTTAAACGAGGCATCTGGCCGTATGCGACTCAGTCGGGTTTCCAAGTCGAGGAAAGCGATCATGACTGATGAATAACAGGAAAGGTAGAACAGTTATCGATATAAAATTATTCTAAACCAAACACCGGTTTCTATATTTAGAAATCAACTTAGAGTATTCAAAATGATCCGGGATCAAAGTGTAGTATCTGTTCCGATGGATACTACACCCCATAAACCGGTATTGTCTTAGCCTTCGAGGCTTTATTTCCGCGAGTCTATGGGTTTGTCCTGTGTAGTTCTAGGAGGTCCACCCTCCCAGGCTTTGCCTCTTCTCTTTGGGGAGGAGTAAGTTTATTGCTTACTGTCTGAAGCGCCCCTACCGGGGAATGACGACGGGGCTGCCCAGGCATATTTTGTAGGCCTAAGTGCTCACGTTCTCGGGCGCTGACTTTTCAAACCCCACTTTCCCGACCTTGTGCCACATCTTACCGCTGTGGGAGGTAGATAAATAACTTGATTTTCACTAGTATGAATGTAAAACGAAAATACAGTAAATTGCCCCCTTCCAAAAAAGGAGGTAATGCTTGGGATGATTGGACGAAAGACAGAACGGTGCTTCTTTTGTTTGATATCAATAAAGGAAAAGATCTACATTGTATGCCGCTTCAGTATTTCTTGGTGTCAACAAAAATAGAGTACTGAACCTTCTGCGACTTCTCGTTGAATGTTTAGCTGGTTGTCGCGAGGTCTCTTCTTTAAGAGTAATGGTTATTGTCAAGGTTAGGAGATAAGATTAAAGTTATGGGAAGTATTAGGGGCTAGAAGTTAAAGTCAAGAGTTTAAATCAGAGGTACGGTGTAGGGTTAGGGGTTAAAGTTAGAGTTTTGAGGTAAGGACTTCTAGTAAGGAGTTGGGGTTTGATTTAAAGGTTAGGATTAAGCGTTTTTAGTTCAATAACCACATACATCTTTTCGGAAGTGTGTTTTTGCTCTTGTACCGTGTTGAATGCAATATTAGGTATAGATTACAAAACAAATTAGATTCATAAGACGTAGATTGCAATGTAATTATAGATATCATACCATATACATATATATATATAAATATATATATATATATATATATATATATATATATATATATTTCTCTATATATATACTTATATATCTAGCTCTCTCTCTATCTCTCTCTTTCTATATATATATATATATATATATATATATAAATATATATAAATATATATATATATATATATTTATATATAAATATATATATATAAATATATATATATATATATCTTTCTCTCTATATATATATATTTATACATATATATCAAGCTCTCTATCTCTTTCTCTCTCTCTATATATATATATACATTTACATACATATTTTCCTCTTTACCTTTCTTTCTCTCTCTCTCCTTCTCTCTCTCTCTCTCTCTCTCTCTATATATATATATATATATATATATGTCTCCGCTTTATATATGTATATATTTCTCTTTCTGTCTACCTTTCTTTCTCTCTCTCTCTCTCTCTCTCTATATATATATATATATATATATATTCTCTTTATCTCTCTCTATATATATATATTTCTTTATCTCTCTCTCTATTTCTTTCATATATATATATATATGTATATATATATATATATATATATATATACATATATATATATATATATATATAAATGTGTTTCTCTTTATATATGTATACCTTTCTCTCTATGTCTACCTTTCTCTCTCTCTCTCTCTCTCTCTCTATATATATATATATATATATATATATATACGTCGATATATATTGCATGATGTGTGCTTACTTTTATTAAAGAGAGGGAGAGAGAGAGAGAAGGAGAGAGAGGAAAAGAGGTACGACGACAGTAAGACGATTTATCATTTTTCAAATCTCCCATTGACTATTTCATGATTCGTTTTCGAAAATGATAAATCATGTTCAAATCGAAAACGTAGAAATAGGGACGAACAAGTCAAAGAAGACATTATTCTTTCACGATAAAAAAAATAGTCAAAATACATGAAGGTAACTCAGAATCGAATGGAGAATTAAGATGGAGAGCCAAAGATGCGTTAATTCACTCTGCTTGAATACAAGTGGAAAGGATATTTTCAATTAAATATTAAACTGTGACTGAGGAAGATTATATATATATATATATATATATATATATATATATATATATATATATATATATATATATTATCTTCCTATTATATCAATAAATGAAATGTATTAATCATTTTTTTAAATATATTTTATAAATCAGAATTTTAGGTTTAACAAACCTTATTCATGGTAAACAGTATATATATATATATATATATATATATATATATATATATATATATATATATATATATTCTATTTTTCTTCATGGTGGACGTCAACGGCAACGCCGAAGATTGACGATTCTCTCCGATGTTATCGTCAATCAATTCGTATTTTAAAAAAACATATATAAAATAAATGATTAATAAATTTCATTTATTGATATAAATTCACGCGTCCGTTGACTGGTTTCTCAAATTTTCAAATATATATATATATATAAATATATATATATCTATATATATATATATATATATATATATATATATATATATATATATATATATATATAGAGAGAGAGAGAGAGAGAGAGAGAGAGAGATAGATAGAAGAAAAAAGAGTGATAAATACGCGACGATTGTCCAAATTTATTTCAAATTTCAATAGTTCAATGCAAGGTGTATTCAGTAATAAACTAGTGTTTATTATTCTTTCCTTAAGCCAAGGCTTTTCAAAGATCGAGATCTTATCATCAGAGGAGAAATACAGATAGATAAGTTGGCTTTCGAAAAAAATAATATATATATATATATATATATATATATATATATATATATATATATATATATATATATATATATAGTAACACTCTCCTAATGTCGTCTTCTTGCCTGCTTTCTTGCTTGCTTGTCATCGCTTTTTTTTTCATCTGTATATTAATATTTCAGATGTTGTGGGGGAAGGCAAATTAGATCAATAAAGGGCGAACAATAAAAGTGGTGAGAGGAATGGAATGATGTAAAAAAGTGGATTGAAGAATGGAATAATTAAAATAATATGTAACAGAGAGCAATATTTTAGCATTTATTTTGTATGCTTCAAATATATAGGAAAAGAACATGTTTTAGGTATTAACCTGTTACCGTTAATAAAGTCCCGTAGGCCACTCGAGGATAAGACTTTGTGTGTTTGTCAGATGGACGGTGAAACAACACCGTGAAGATGCGCAACAAGAATTTGTTAACATTAGACTTGGAAATTACCATATCGTAGTCAGCTGGAAGCAGTCCCGTGGTATTGTGTTCTTTTGTTCATGGAATGTTCGTTAAGTTTTTGATACACAACGAAAGAAAAGAAAAATTATTTGAAGTGTTTTTTTTTTGTTTTGATGTTAACATATTTCACCCCAAACAAGGCAGGCTGCCAATGTAGACATAAGGGCTTACTGAGAATTAGGATGTAGGTTTTGGGTGTCATCCTAAGTTGGGAGCTATGTAGCAAGATGTATGATTACGTTAGTTTTAAACCTCTGCATGTCGGTACAGTCTGGGAAACAGGGAGCAGGGAAGGAGTTCCAGAGGTCGGCAGCTAGACGAGGATATCTAGCGAATGTTTTACAAATAAAAGGACAGTAATGCTTGATATAGGCCCTCTTTACGAGCCTTAGGGAAACAAACGTTGATTTTCTTAGTTTTAATGTGATAATAGACGTGCATTCAACTTGTGCGTTTAGCGCTGAAAATCGTATGTGAAGCTGAAGCGCGAAGGACCGACTCACAGACATGGCCTCTCGTAAATATGCGAGTGCGTATGTAGAGAAAAATCAAACAAAAAAAGTATTCAACGGAAGCGAAGATCAAAATGAGACTCAAAACATCCCCCCAAAAATTACGCTAAATGAACGAGATGACAGCTATGGTTTCTGGCCGTCGGCCAGTGTTCTAAGCCGTCGAGCATAACTAGCTTCACATTCATAATTCAGCGCGTAATATGTGTCAGCAAACAACTTTGAACCGACTTACTCGTCTATTCCTTCGCTTCTCAGCTACTCTCGAATCTGTTTTAGTATTTATTGACCTTTCATCATTGTCTTCCGGATACTTTTCATCTTGTGTGCTTTATTTATGTATCTTTTCGAAGACGCATGCTAATTAATCCGCCATTGGGAGATTTGCTAATTTGGAGTAGTTTGAGTGCAGTAAACTTCTTGTTTGTGTTTTTTGTTTGTTTGTTTTAACTTTCTGTTTCTTGATGTTAAGATGAGAAATATAGTGAGGCATAACATTTTTGTTTATATAAAGTCTATATATTTCCTGTTTGGGTGTGCGATTTTAATTTCTTTTCAGATTTGAAAGATTTCAAAATTCTGATAATTTGAGCCTCTTACTCCAAGCAGTTCAGAACACATACAATATTTATGATGTTTGCAAGTTGACCTGATAATTTGAGCCTCTTACTTCAAGCAGTTCAGAACACATACAATCTTTACGATGTTTGCAAGTTGACCTGATAATTTGAGCCTCTTACTCCAAGCAGTTCAGAACACATACAATCTTTACGATGTTTGCAAGTTGACCCGATGATTTGAGCCTCTTACTCCAAGCAGTTCAGAACACATACAATATTTATGATATTTGCAAGTTGACCTGATAATTTGAGCCTCTTACTTCAAGCAGTTCAGAACACATACAATTTTTACGATGTTTGCAAGTTGACCCGATGATTTGAGCCTGTTACTCAAAGCAGTTCAGAACACATACAATCTTTACGATGTTTGCAAGTTGACCTGATAATTTGAGCCTCTTACTCCAAGCAGTTCAGAACACATACAATATTTATGATATTTGCAAGTTTACGTGATAATTTGAGCCTCTTACTCCAAGCAGTTCAGAACACATACAATCTTTACGATGTTTGCAAGTTGACCTGATAATTTGAGCCTCTTACTCCAAGCAGTTCAGAACACATACAATCTTTACGATGTTTGCAAATTGACCTGATAATTTGAACCTCTTACTCCAAGCAGTTCAGAACACATACAATCTTTACGATGTTTGCAAGTTTACGTGATAATTTGAGCCTCTTACTCCAAGCAGTTCAGAACACATAAAATATTTATGATATTTGACAGTTGACCTGATAATTTGAGCCTCTTACTCCAAGCAGTTCAGAACACATACAATCTTTACGATGTTTGCAAGTTGACCTGATAATTTGAGCCTCTTACTCCAATAGTTCAGAACACATACAATATTTATGATATTTGCAAGTTGACCTGATAATTTGAGCCTCTTACTCCAAGCAGTTCAGAACACATACAATCTTTACGATGTTTGCAAGTTGACCTGATAATTTGAGCCTCTTACTCCAAGCAGTTCAGAACACATACAATCTTTACGATGTTTGCAAGTTGACCTGATAATTTTAGCCTCTTACTCCAAGCAGTTCAGAACACATACAATCTTTACGATGTTTGCAAGTTGACCTGATAATTTGAGCCTCTTACTTCAAGCAGTTAAGAACACATACAATCTTTACGATGTTTGCAAGTTGACCTGGTAATTTGAGCCTCTTACTCCAAGCAGTTCAGAACACATACAATATTTATTATATTTGCAAGTTGACCTGATAATTTGAGCCTCTTACTCCAAGCAGTTCAGAACACATACAATTTTTACGATGTTTGCAAGTTGACCTAATAATTTGAGCCTCTTACTCCAAGCAGTTTAGAACACATACAATCTTTACGATGTTTGCAAGTTGACCGAAGCATTACAAATTTCCCCGTTCTTGGATAAATGGTTCATTCAGACATGCCAAATCCACAAAAAATTGCATGAGAATATTTTTAATAGCGAGGAACCCAAACAAAATATCAAACATTCCTTTAAATCTATCATTTTTCAGCTGTACGGCGATTTGAGAACATTTTGACATGTGAGAAATATCTTAAAAAAATGACCTTGCACGATAGATAAATCAAAATTCTTTTTTTAATCTATTCCCCATACTATCACCATGAATATTATATTTGTTCCTGTTCCAGGGTGACATTTAAATTTATTTTCACTTTTGAACAAGACCGATCAACTCGAAAACATTTTATCATCTGTATAATTTGAGTTTCAGATGCACTCATCAGAGTGTTGCTCTGTATAAAATGTACATTGCGCCATCTGTTCGGTTGCAATCCTGTATTCCTTTTATGTATAATTTTCTTGATATTTCATATAAGAGTCTGTAAGTATTGAATCTGAATCTGAAGTCAAAGTTTTTTTTGATGGAAATCGTTCCAAACAAAGCATACATCCACTTGATGTAAGGAGCAAACAAGAACAAATATAATTATTGCAAGAACAAGAGATGCCTATTGGCCTTAGTGTT
>OY744538.1:86882231-86909731 GCA_963556195.1 Sepiola atlantica | reverse complement strand
ATTTTCCGTTAAATTTGATATTATTTTATTTTATTTTAAAGAAAACAATACATTTAATTAAATATTTGAATGTTCTTTTGAAACAGATACGGTATTTTTAAAATAATGTTTTTTTTTTAAGTTTCAAGATGACTATCACTTACATATTAATTTAATTATCTAAGTTGTTCATTTTTTAAGAACTTAATTTACAAAATAAGCACGTATACTGACAAGTTTGAGTGCCGAATTTAAACGACGCTGAGCCTGGTCGCTATCATGTGGCTACTATTTTAGTATACTAGGCGTTACATGTCATATTTCCGATATTCTTGCGGCTGGGAACCACATATACATTTGATATTCCCTAGAAACCTCCTCGTCCGATAGAAGCCAGATGCCTGCCCATGACGGATACTACATCAGGTACTATCGAATGTATTTTGTTCAATATATCTACTTTCATTCACAATTAATCGGTTACAACAAGTGTAGCGTTTTGATATAAAATTATACCGAGGGGTTTTCTCCCGAAATATCACAAAAAGTACCGAAACCTGACAGAGGCTAGTGCATCAGTTCATCTCTGATGCTAGAAGAACCCCATAATTTGGTGTTTTGTAGCAGTTTCTAAGAGATAGAGAGACATAGAAAATACGTTATTCACGAGGACATAATGTCACATTTTCATGTAGATGAAGTTCAGCTGTCCCCCAAAGGGCACTGGACTGGGAAAAATAAAATATTTCCTCAGTCTAGAATGATCCCTCCCTCACCGACAGAGGGCAAAACAGATGAAGTGTAGGAATATAACAGATATTACACACCGATCCCAGCAAAAAAAAAGAAAAAATAGAAAAAAAAACGTCAGTTGTTTGAAGTTAGAGATAAATATTACCGAATAAAAAGAGGAAACAATTATGAACATCTTCGAAAGGGGGAGCAAGGTATGGCCTTATCATCTCATTGTCTCTCTGTCTCTCTATTATTTACCTCTAGTTTAAACACCATCATGAACTTGATTATTTTCTCTATTCACTCCATCGTAGGAGAAAAAAGAAAGTGGGCTGTGGGGCAATAGCCGATTGGTCGAGAAGGCCACCACCCAAGTCCGAGGCCTGGATGAGAAATGGCTTCAGTAGCGTTGATGGGACAGGTCCAAGTGAACGGACATGGCGGGTCCCATTTCTTATCGACTTAATGGACGTTTTTTTGGCTTCCAGCGATCACCATAGAACGAGTGGTTCAATCTGTGGGGCGCGAGGAAGAAAAGCGGTGAATTGGAGTTGAACAAAAAGCCGCATTTTGCCAATGAATAAATTAGGATCGAATAAGTATTTCTAGAAAAAGTACTGACTTACTGAATTACTTACTAGACACTATCCTCGAGTGACTTCGGTCTCTATGAATATCAACCTGAACCAACTTCTCAGAATCAGAACTGAGCCGAATGAAGGCAGCAGACACTGCATACACAGAAGACTCGATATCTTTCCATGACAACAATAAGAATGTGGCTTATTTAATATATATACATGTATGTATATATATAGTATAGATTTAAATTTATATATATATATATGTTATTTTTGACAATGTTTGCAGATATATATATATATATATATATATATATATATATATATTATAATATAATATTATAATATAAAATTAAGTAATAAAATAAGGTGTCAATCAAATGTTATTAGAATTCAAAGTTCAAGCAAAGTATCTTAAAGGCCTTGGCTCATGAGTTTTCAAAGATTATTCTTCTCTTCAGAGGACCACTACAGGTAATAAAATTAAACTTTGAAAATATATGAAAATATATACAAAAATACATAAAAATATATAACATCAAATATATCAACCCAAAAACATACTTTTTTGACACCTATATCTTTTGTTGGATTGCTTCATATATATATATATATATATATATATATATATATATATATATATATATATATATATATATATATATATATATATATGTGGTGGGTACAAAATTGTATTATGGCTATAAAAAGACTTTATTTATGTTTAAAATAACAACATTAAAGACTTACCCTGACCCTAACCATAACCCTAGACCCTAAATTCTAACCACTAACCCTAACCCTAACCATAATCTAAACTCTTTACATAACCCTAACATTAACCCTAACCTTAAACTCAGCGTGCTAACCCAAACCAATTCCACTTAAACCTAACCCTAACGTGTACAAACATCAAACTCAGCGTCCTCCAGGATAACAATTTGATTCTGTTAACTTCCGGTGAATGTGCGTCTGCGGTATACGCATCACCGAGACACTCTAGATAACCTCTTTGAGCAGGCATTGAAGATAAAACAATAATTTTAGTAATAGTAGTAGTGGTAGTAGTAAAGGGTGAAGAGGCAATAGAAGAAGAAGAAGAAGAAGAAGAAGAAGAAGAAGAAGAAGAAGAAGAAGAAGAAGAAGAAAGAAGAAAAGGAAAGAAGAAGAAAGAAGAAGAAGAAGAAGAAGAAGAAGAAGAAGAAAAGGAAAGAAGAAAAGGAAAAAAAAAGAAGAAGAAAAGGAAAGAAGGAGAAGAAGAAGAAGAAGAAGAAGAAGAAGAAGAAGAAGATGAAGAAGAAAAGGAAAGAAGAAAAGGAAAAAGAAGAAAAATAGAAGAAGAAGAAGAAAAGGAAAGAAGAAGAAGAAGAAGAAGAAGAAGAAAAGGAAAGAAGAAGAAGAAGAAGAAGAAGAAGAAGAAGAAGAAAAGGAAAGAAGAAGAAGAAGAAGAAGAAGAAGAAAAAGAAGAAGAAGAAGAAGAAGAAGAAGAAAAGGAAAGAAGAAAAGGAAAGAAGAAAAGGAAAGAAGAAAAAGAAGAAAAAGAAGAAGAAGAATGGAAAGGAAAGAAGAAGAAGAAGAAGAAGAAGAAGAAGAAGAAGAAAAAGAAGAAGAAAAGGAAAGAAGAAGAAGAAGAAGAATAAGAAGAAGAAAAAAAAAGGAAAGAAGAAGTAAATATGTGAAATTGTGTGTAATTATATTTCGCCACCAATTCTACCAGCTGAACTGGTAATGGATGTCGTGTAGATGCTGCACTTGCACCGCTGCCTAGAGACGAGGGCAGGACATGAAATATTGCAGTTAAGAGAAGCGGGGGAATACGCCGTGATGTCTCGGAAGCCATCTTGTTTAATGTAATCATCAATTCTCGAGTGATTCTCGCCTCTGACTCTGCCGACATGTTTGCAAATTAAATCCATCGCTTATATTCCCGCTGAAATATGCACCCAATCGAAGTTGGCGGCTCCACGCTGGCGAACTCGTATAAAAATGTGAGTATTTTCAATTTCAATGAGAACAACAACAAAAAAAAAAAAAAGGAGAAGGTTCGCTTATCGTTTTAGAACGGCGGTTTTTAAACAGCTTTAAATCAGATCTAGTGTTTTTGTTTGGGATACGTGCTTTCAAAAAAAAACTAGAATTTGCAGCGATTACAAACTTATTGCATGAATTATTGTTTACGAACTGAATTACCGTATTTCTTTTAGTGCATAATCTGCTATGTTATCCTGTTCAATATTGGGCGAGTATAATTTTGTTAGTTGGCATTTACAGAAAATAGGGTTCAGTCGTACTCGGATGTCAGCTCGCCCTCCCGTGACGTCATATGGCCCAACTTGAGAGAGCGACGGATAAAATTCGTCAGTTTGATTGGAAGCACGCACGTCTCAACTTGTGGTTTTTGGTATGTACGGATTGGACATTATTAAGCAGTAATTGTCAACCTATCCCTGTCTTCTCCTCGCTTTCCCGGTCAGTGATTGAAAACAGAAGATCACAGACGAATAAACCTCTTCTTGTGTTCAACTGTTGGCTCTTCTTAGTATTTAATTTCGGGTTATAAACGAACTTGTTTGTAGGCGGCATTTCCTAAGTCGGGAAGGATCACAACAAATGACGCGTGCAGGTAAGAGCAGCTAACTAAGGTATGCTTATGAACTTCCATGTATGGCACAAGCTCAGCACATAACAATAATGTAATTGAGCAATTTTTTGATAGCTGCCTTACTTGTTTGAATCAATCAATTACTTTGTACTGGTGTGGACCCCGCCGATTATATATATATATATATATATATATATATATATATATATATATATAGAGAGAGAGAGAGAGAGAGAGAGAGAGAGAGAGAGAGAGAGAGAGGGAGAGAGAGAGAGAAGTGAGTCTGATCAACTCTGCTGGGAAGCCATGAAAACAAATACTGTTCTGTTTTTAAATTCCCGAAACAGTGTTTCATGGTAAACAACTGATGACCCTTTAAATAATGTTAAGACTAGCGTCAATTCTTGGAAGCAAACTAATATAGTGACTGTAAAAAGTAAATTGACTTACAAGAAAAGTTATTTTCCAGCGAACGACTTGGGACTAAAATGTTTTTTTTTGTATAGTTTTAATGGTTGAAAAACTTCCGAGAGTATATATATATATATATATATATATATATATATATATATATATATATATATATATATATATATATATATATATATATATATATATATATGCAAAGGAGTAAGGCTACCAACATTTGTAAAAAAAATTTTTTTCAACATTCATTCATTATTTTGTTGTTTTATCATTTTATTATTTTATATATAACGCGTTTCAAGCGGTGGTCCGCTTTCATCAGATATGTAAATCCATTTGAAGAAATGTCTTACGATTTGAAAGAGTGTTGTTTCATTTGAGGAAATTAGTTATTGTTTGACGTTTTTGCGCATGAGTGGGTTGTGGATGCGTGAGTACGTGTTCTGATAATTTTATATCTTTTATTATTTATTTTTTATTTCTTATTTTTCCTGCTTCTCTTGGTCAAAGTCGTGTGTGTTTTTTAAGTACGTGTTATTTTGACCTTTATTTTATCGCTCATCTTCATTTATTGGGGTGCGTAGATTTTCTTTTGAAATTTATTACTTTTTATTGGCCCCTGTCACCAATATATATATTAACTTTACCACGAGGGCAGAGTAAGACACGGAGTCAGTTTTTCATGTGGAAAAAGTGAAAGTCTAAAAAAGGGGCATTCTGCATTCGGACAAAAATTAAATTGCCTCAATCTAAAAGAATGTTTTGTTCACTGACGAGAGACAAAACCCATGAAGTATAGTATGAAAACAGATACTACACTTTTATTATTTATTTGCTATCAGGTTAATAATATACAGTGTGACAAATTTGGCATAAGATGATCAAGATTGAGGTAAATGGGGATCGTTGATCTTCCTTTGTTTTCTGTAATCAAGTTGGTATCCAACACTTGGCTAGAATTATTGCAGTCAACAAAATACCACATTTACTCGAGTGCCCTTCTTTTTTTTTTAAATATCCGAAACGCTTCTTTAGAAAATTTCAACTTTATTCATAAATATAAGTTTTTACAAATTTATTGCCTTTTTGCCGGGATCAAAGTTTAGTATCTGTTCCGATGGATACTGCACCCCATAGACTGGTATTGTCTTGGCCTTCGGGGCTTGATTTACGCCGGTCTATGGGTTTGTCCTGTGCAGTTCTAGGAGGTCTACCCTCCCAGGCTTTGCCTCCCCTCTTTGGGGAGGAGTAAGTTTATTGCTTACTGCTTGAGGCGCTTCTAATGATGAATGCCGACGGGGCTGCCCAGGCATTTTAAGACATTTATTTTTTATTTTGTTATTTTATTATTTTATAATTTTATATAACGCGCTTCAAGCGGTGGTCCGCTTTCATCAGATATGTAAATCCATTTGAAGAGACATTTCTTCAAATGGAGTTACATATCTGATGAAAGCGGACCACCGCTTGAAGCGCGTTATATAAAATTATAAAATAATAAAATAGCAAAATGATAAATAAATGTTGAAAAATACTTTTTGCAAATGCTGGTAGCCTTACTCCTTTACATATATACTTTTCTCTCGTTGAAACTGCACTACCTTCTTAACACAGCATGATGTCGCGAGCTAAATGGCTAGATCGGCACTGTAAGTGTAGTATTAACACAGCAACACGTCGCTAGCTATATGTGCATCGTTCCGTTCATTCGGTAGAACGCTCTTATGACGTCAAGCCGCCAGATAAAGTGTTAAAATTATCACTGTTTATTCGCTATTCTGCATTGGCCGAGTGGTTCTGGGCGTCGGGATTTGAGTTGCAAAATACACGGAATCCGTGGTTTCGAATCGCATGACCAGTAGTGAAATGTCATATCTCTATGCTGATAAGTCCCGATTTTAAAGGACGAAACGTATACGTACATAGATAATAAACAAAAACATTATATATATATATATATATATATATATATATATATATATATATATATATATATACGTACACACATATATGTATAAATATTAATGGTGTAGCCATTTTAATTTCCGATAGCGTGCACTAGTTTTATTTGCTCGCATAATTAGCCAATTATCTTTGGCGTGAGACAAAAGAGACGTCACTTTTTTGTCTTTCCTAAATCGTTTGTGTTATTTCGGTGTGGCTCAATTGTGGAAATAGAGTTGTCAGCTCTTTCCAGACGAAGTGAAGAGTCACCCAGCCTTCTTCCCATCGCCACCAAATAAAATTCTGCGCATGATCTTACTACTAAAATGAGCGAAGAAAACTTGTAACCTCGTAGTTGGGAAAGAAACAAAAAAGAAAAAAAAATGGAGATAAATTCGTTAAGATGTCGAGAAAGTTAAAAAAAAAAGGAAAAAAATGTAAGTGTGAGAAAGAAGAATCTTTAAAAAAAACAACAAAAAAAACTCGACAAATTGACAAAAAGATTCGATTTGTCGACCTACTAAAAATAAATCGAGTACTTTTCAGAGAAATGAGTTCAGCCTATAAATAAGCGCGGGAAAATGGTGCAATAAAAAGGAGTATATAAGTAAAGGTGTTGAGAATAAATTATATATATATATATAGGCAAACATTATTAAATTACACGAAGTGTTTTTGCTTGATGAGACTTTCTTTTTTTCAATTTTCCGAATGGTCCATTTAGTGTTTCGCTCAAATTGCTGTATGTAAGCTCTCTCTCTCTCTCTCTCTCTCTCTCTCTCTATATATATATATATATATATATATATATATATATATATATATATATATATATATATATATATATAATTTATTTAGATAATGTATATTACATAATTCAGCAATGTACCGCGGTTTCATCCAAAAAAGCAGATTTAAACATCTTTAGTAAATGTCCGTGCCCAGTGGAATCATCGGCAAGCTAAAACGATTGTAGTCACGCCCGACGGAGAATGGCGTAAACAATGACAGAAATGACAGCCATTCCCTGTCGGGCGTGACTACAATCGTTTCAGCTTGCCGATGATTCCACTGGGCACGGTGATACACTAAAGATGTCTAAATCTGCCCTTTTGGATGAAACTGCGGTACATTGCTTAATTATGTAATATACAGTATCTAAATTAATTATATTGGCTCTCTTATATGATCGAGCACTTTATTTTATTTCTATTCATATACAACCTGACACACACACTATATATATATATATATATATATATATATATATATATATATTTAGGCAAACATTATTAAATAACACAGAGTGTTTTTACTTGATAAGACCCTTTTTTTATTTTTTCCATTTTCCGAATGGTCCATTTAGTGTTTCGGTCAAATTGCTGTATGTAAGTTCCATGTGTTCCATGTGTTTCATTTTAAGTTGTAAATTACTGGCTGTTATAATAATAATAATAATAATAATAATAATAATAATAATAATAATAATAATAATAATAATAATAATAATAATAATAATAATAATTATTAAAAAAACTCAACAGTAAAGACATATTTTTTTAAGAAACCCAAATTAACACCGCCTAAAGATTATTTGACGAATAAAATCGAAAGTACTCGTAAAAAAGGAAAGACAATGAAACAGGAAACTTACATACAGCAATTTGACCGAAACATTAAATGGACCATTCGGAAAATTGAAAAATTTTATTTTAAAAGTCTCATCACGCTGCCTAAATACATACACAATATATATATATATATATATATATATATATATATATATATATATATATATATATATATATATATATATATAGAGAGAGAGAGAGAGAGAGAGAGAGAGAGAGAGAAAGAGAGAGAGAGAGAGAGAAAGCGTCCATCAAGACTCGAGGTAAAAAAGAAGTATTAATGCCAAACGCGATAAACGCCATTTCAAAAAATTACGAAGCCATCACTAAAAATGTGTCGTATTTCAACACATCACAAAAATCATGTCTTACATGATAGGATATCGGCATCATTTCTTTTTTGCTTTTAATAAAAATACTTTAAGTTGAAGTTTACATTTAATACCTTGATCCTTTTATTGTTGAAGGTCACACTTTAAACAAACTGGATTTATCGCATTCTGCAGTCAAACTGTTTAATTACATTCCGTGTAAGTGTACATGCGAAGGGAGTATATACTGAAGCGACGGTTGGGCACTAGCCATCCTTACGTCTCCAAAATCTGCATTCTTTTCAATCCAGTGACAATGACATATCAAATAAGTCTGTGCGTAGCCAACGATTCTTTTGAAAACAAATTATGTTACTTAAATATAACAGCAATAAATAAGTTAAAGGGTCTAATCTCTAGTCAATTTATGTTCAAACATAATATTTTATTTCATTTAATATGTCTTTATACTTAATTGAATTAACTATTGTTAATATGTATTATTGCCATTGTACTGATGCTGGCAAATGAGTGTGTCCAATTAGCGTAAGTGGAAGAGAGCCTCTATCATCTCTCTAAGAATTGCTCAGATTGATGAAGATTGGCTAACACAACACCTATAAAACTTTCTCTGAAAGAAAATTGAACACTTTGTTTTAAATTTTTTAAATGTTACATCAGATATAAAAATATAATTGTTTTAATATTATTATTACTTGTTTTTAACAATTATTACATATATATATATATATATATATATATATATATATATATATATATATATATATATATATATATATATATATATATATATATATATATATTAGGGGAGGTCGATTTTGAAACTGTAAATTATCGCACTCGAAGAAAGTTGCCAAATAATGTCAAAAGTTACCACAAGAAATATTTTTCTTCAAAATTTTGTATTTATTTGAGCATTGCAACTTTAAGATCAAATAAATCGAGATTTTTTATCACTGCCGAGATTTCACCGGCAGATGTGTCGCCTTAAATTAAACCCGGGTTTTAACAAAAAAAAGTAATACATTACTTAATAATAAATATTTTAAAGTTTATTATTATTTTTCTTAAGAAATTAAATGTACATATTCAAATTAAAAAGGAATGAAACACTATAATATTTAATGTTATATATAAATAATTATTTGTATAAATAATTATTTGTTTACATAGGCGTTTTATTTATTGGATATTTTTTATGGTATTCACCGGTTGAAAATTCATCGGGCGAATTTGAGTTCCCGTGTTGATTCTGTGTTTAATTATCACACATATATATTGCATTGTCGAGCGCTGGCTTATCTAATCCCACTTTCCCGACCTTTTGTCACACCTTACCTTGTGGGAGTTAGATAAATAAAAACTAGTTCAAATAAACCGGTATCGTCCGGGCCTTTGGGTCTGGATTCACGCCCGTCTATTGGGGCTTGTCCGTCCTGTGCAGTTCTAGGAGGTGCATCTTCCAGGTTTTGCCTTCCCTCTTTGGGGAGGAGTAAGTTTATTGCTTACTGTCTGAGGCGGCCCTACCGGGGAATGCCGACGAAGCTGCCCAGGCAATTTTTAAATGGCCAGAGTGCTCACCTCTATAACGCAGGGTTATCTAATCCCACTTTCCTGACCTTGTGTCACATCTTACCTTGTTGGAGATAGATAAATAAAACTATTTCAGCCAGGAGTTTTTACCCCACCTAAAATATATGTATTGGAGTTGATGGGAGAATGGATAAGAACACATTGATGTATAAGGAAATTGTGGATGAAAATAGACAGAGAATTATGAAAAAAACTAAGGGACCAGAACACCATTTAACTTTTACAAAAGAAACACCATGTGAAAGTAAATATCTGACACATAGAGTTCTTCCGAATAGTGGTGCAACAGGTGCTGTTCATGCAGATCAAGTGGTGGATGTTTTGCATGAATTCCACAGTGAGAACAGTATCAAGGCTATACTTGTTGACAAGACTAATACCAACACAAGTTGCGACGGTGGAATGGTTGCAATTTTAGAAAAAAAACTTTTTAAAACTCTTCACACAATTGGTTGCTCTTTGCATCATAATGAACTACCTTTCAGAGCCCTTTTTAAAAACATAGATGGTTGCGCAAAGGGCCCTACAACATTCAGTAGCCCTCTGGGGAAATTATGCTCAAATGATTGATATGATTTACCCCAAATATCATTTTCCACTATTAGCAATCCTCTAGAGTCAATTTTTAAAATTGATGAAATACATGATCTTAGTTCTGACCAAAGACTCCTTTATGAATACACAGTAGGTATTTCTAGAGGTAAGGTTGACTCTAGATATGCCTCCTGGAAAAGTGGTCCTTTAAACCAAGCAAGATGGTTAACTTTGGCCATCAGGCTTATGTGTTTATGGACTCGTGGTGCATACCAACAAAGGCACACAACAAAACTACACTATGTAGTAAATTTTATTGTAAATGTGTATGCCACTTCTTGGTTTGAAATTAAAAGAAATAGTAAATTCCACAATCAGTAAGTGCACATTTTTAATATGATCCAGAGGATTAAGGGGCAGCCTCAGGAAATCCAAGATATCACATTTAGAAATATACAAGGTAATACATTTTGTTTACTGCCTGAAAACTTTCTATATTCCATGGTTAAATCTGAGGAGATTGAAGTAAGAGAAGAAGCTTTAAAAAGAATTTTGGCCATTAGGTAAGTAATAAATATTTATTCATATATCTCTGACTCAATTATTTATTCCAATTTATAGAATGATTTTTAAAGATGTTATCTAATTTCACCATAATTATTAAAGCAGTACAGATTGGAATTTTTTAATAATTCAATTAATTAATTTGTTCTTTCAGGAGTGAGGAGTCAACCAGAAAAAGATTAAAAAGAATACTACCTATTAATTTTAATGCCACACATTGGACACAATTAATAGATTTAAAATTATGCGGCATTTTTGAACCACCAATGACGGAAGATTTTACTGAATCTGAACTTCGAGAATCGTTGATGAATGGAACCAAGCTTGACTTGTCAGATTTGCCCTCACAGTCTCAGGGTGTGGAACGGGCAGTTAAGTTAATAACAGAAGCTTCACAAACTGTATATGGTTTTGAAGCAAGGCATCAACACATTACAGCCAAAGTTTTGAGTCAGAAATTGAGACCAGCATTTTTGTCTAAGGGGTCTTATATGGAGCAATTTGACTCTCTATATTAAGCTTCATTAAAATAGTGTTAGGTTTTTCCTTATTTCTTTGCGTGTTATATTTTCACTAATAACAGAAAAATCATTTTTTTAGTTATTCAAATATTACTGTTTAATTCATAACGTTAAAAGGTAGTTTACAAAAGCAAGTACTGAAAATGAGGGGGGGGGGCAAATTTTCAATTAGAAGATTTCTTTAATTCATATCATTTTTATAAAATAAAAGGACATTCCCTGCTTTTAAATGCTAAAATTATTTGGTTTTCACACCAATATTCAAGCAAATCTTGCAAAAACGAAGAATTTTCAGTATATTCTTGTCTACGATCTTTGATACCAAACGCTCAAAAAACCGCTGAAGTTTTTGATCTAATTTTTTGCATGAGTATTTAATAGGTCTATATACAACTTTCGGTACGTGCCTTTTTTTAATATTTAAAAAAAAGTGTAAAATCGACCTACCCTAATATATATATATATATATGTATATATATATATATATATATATATATATATATATATATATATATATATATATATATATATATATATATATATATATATATGTGGGGGGAATGAAAAAGGAAAAACCAAAAGATGTGTGTTTATGTATTCATCAACGTTTCGTCTTTATTTGTAAGACTTTCTCAGGATGATAATTTTAAGAAAAATGTCATGCAAGTACATGAAAATATTGGGTTGACATGATGAGTTTAATGAGAAGAAGTAGTAGCCACTACTGGAAGCGCAGGTCCGGGCTGAAAGAAGTCGGTGGCAGGGAATATAAAAAAAAACATCTTTTGGTTTTTCCTTTTTCATTTACCATTACGTCGGATTACCCTCACCCTTCCTTTCTAACCTATATATATATATATATATATATATATATATATATATATATATATATATATATATATATATATATTCAATGCACACTATATATGATTGTGATCATCCATCGGTTCCTTCGGTTGACAGAACGACAGGAAACGGAAACTGCAGAGTTTAACGTAATTCGTCAATTCGTTTGTGCTATGATAGGGTGACCAAAAATCGTGCTGAATCAACATTTGGCGTCTTAAACACTTATTAATGAGTTTCCTGTTTTTCCGTAAATCCGAAGGTACCAATGGATCATCAAAATAATGTATGATGTCGATTGAATAACATATATATGCTCTTGCAGACGTAATCGAACACTCTTGTTATTTATCTTAAAACACCGAATGACACTAATATATATATATATATATATATATATATATATATATATATATATAAATATATATATATAGTGTGTAGATTTCAATTTTGTGTAGAGAATCTGAATAACAGAGCTCAATGTAATTTAAACAGAGCAAAATAGAATTATAAAAAGAAAAACGTGGTTGTCTATACATCTGAGGAGACCTAATTAAAGGGGTCGAAATAAGTTATTATGTGTACAACCTTAATGTGTGTATAGTTTTTCTTTTTATAATTCTATATATATATATATATATATATAAGCAGTGCTTCTAAAATTAGCGAAGATAAAATTCGAATCCGGGGTACAAGTGACTGCCGCCCGGTGAACTATACGCTGCGCAAAGAACTTTATACTGGTATATATATATATATATATATATATATATATATATATATATATATATATTACACATATAAAACATTTGAAGAGTGCTATTTATATCTACATACGTTCCAGTGTATACGCACACGCATATACACACACATATATATATATATATATATATATATATATATATATACGTATATACATATATATACATATTTATACGTACATATATATACATGCATATACATACGCACATATAAATATACATATATATATATATATATATATATATATATATATATATATATATATATATACATATATATATTAGCGTATTATTCTATTTGGCAATACCTCAAAATCAATGCTTTTAAATCATATTTTGAAATCAAAGCTAGAAACATGAAAGCAGTCTGCGGATTTTTGATAAATACTTACATACATACATATATGACTATATATATATATATATATATATATATATATATATATATATATATATATATATATATATATATATATATATATATATATATCCATATACAGAGAGAGAGAGAGAGACAGACAGACAGACTGACAGACAGAGAAAGAGAGAGTGAAACAGAGAAAAAGAGACAGATTGATATATATATATATATATATATATATATGTGTGTGTGTGTGTGTGTGTGTGTGAGTGTGAGTGTGTGTGTGTATTATTTGTGGTATTCATGATTTGATGGGGCCGTCTTTCAGAGACATATCAAATATACATATGAATGGAATCAGTGAAGGCCTTGAGTAAAATTCCTGAGTTAAAAGCAGTTTCATATTCAAATCGATGATCTCCACATGTTTTATGCTGTGAGATTGCACATCACACCGAATGACTCCGGGCCCAGTTTCCCTTGATAACAAACGGGGATTTTGAAATCACGTGGGTGTGAATCGCATAGGCACGCGTTTCTGTCACAGATCGCCAAAGTAGAACTCATGGCTCAGTATTAATCTATTAACTCGACACTTGGTTTTTATAAAACAAAACAAAACACATGTAGAAAACAGAATTTGAGTTAATTTGATTGAATCAGCTAAACTTTTAAACGGATATACCAACCATCGACATTTGATCTGATTGTGTTGAATACAAAAGCTTCGGTGGGTTTTATGTGTAAGTTTTTTACAGATTGATAAACACTAAGTATATTTTATTTGAAATAATTATTTTTACTATATGTCAAGAAAAATTGAAACTTTTTGCGTGGCTGTTAGGACAACTAACGAAAATGAATTACGTCCCTTGAACCATTTAAGTGTCGGCTCCCGGGAGAGAAAGTAAACACAGACCACGGCATCAGACACTTGATATGTCAATCGCGTCCAGCGGCAAATTAATTCATTAATTCATTCTGTGTTCAGTTTTACTAAATCTGTTAAACGTTTATCCATTTATTTACAAGTTATTATTTATTATAACCTAAATTACGAGGTTATGAAAGTGGTCTGAGTGCAAATTTGGGCCTGAAAGAGATAACACAATTTGGTAAACGAAAATATCGTTTTTCAAGGACACTTCGCCTTTTGGGTTATAGTAAGCTGTCACTGAGAACTCCCCAATATTCTGTTCGTGGAGAGGAGTCCGCGCTGTTGTCAAAGTAACCCAGGTCATTTAGTATCTGAAAAACAAGGGTCAAATCTTCTGCAGGCTGACCGCTAGTCATGATGACAGCCAATAAGGCTGGTAAAATAAACCGTCACGGGTGAACTTCGTCCTTTTAACTCTTTCTTTGCGTGGATTTTTTTGTCGCAAAAAGAAAGAGAGTGTAGCAGCATACATGAATGAACTATTTTCTATCGATTTAATTGAGTTGTGATTCGGCTTGTTGAATCATTGTAGTTATCGTCTCTTCACCAGGTGCGCGTTTGCATGTAACGAGATTCGCACGCGATCGCTAAGGACATGTTCCCCACATTTGATGTGGCTTATATATATATATATATATATATATATATATATATATATATATATATATATATATATATATATATATATATATATATGATTATTTTATCTACACAGACATGTACAAAATCTGCGACACTGGCATGTCGATGTTATCGATCAACAGTTATTATGAACTGAGATCTCATCAGCCGGAGTTAGAAACCGATCTTAACCTTAGATCATATTTGGAAAGAATGAAATGGAGAAAAGAAAAATAAATTTTAAATTTAAATTTGGAAAGTCACGTGGTAAAGAATCAAAATCTAAAAAAATCAAAATCAAAAAATCAAAAATAATGTCAGAAAAAACTAAATATTAATTTAAAATATAAAATATGATATATAAAATGAAATAAAATAAAGTGAAAAGAGAGAGAAATAAAAAAAAGGTAGATAGATGAATAAAAACATAGATAGATAGATAGATAGATAGATAGATAGATAGATAGATAGATAGATAGATAGATAGATAGATAGATAGAGATAAAATGAAATAAAATAAAATGGTACGGGCTAAAATAAGATGGTTTAGGTTTGAGACAGATGTGGGAAAGGAAGGGAAGGAAGACACACACATATACATATATAAATATATATACATATATATAATATACATATATATATATATATATATATATATATATATATATATATATATATATATTCCATGAAAAATGCCAGTATACTGAAATCATATGCACTTAATAGGGTTAAAATGAAAATTCATATACTCTAAATGTACCAAAGCAAGGAAATTCCCAAATATTTACACTTTTATTGTCATTAAGGGTATGACTACATATCAACCAAACCATTTCATTATCACATCACTACAGTATAAATGTCTATGCATGAGTGGATGAAGTGTGTGAGATTCTCTGAAGAAAAATTCCTACCAGTAAAATATATAGCCCTGTTGTGCTCGCATACCCTTAATGACAATAAAAGTGTACAAATTTGGGAATTTCCTTGCTTTTGTACATTTAGTGTATATGAATTTTCATCTTAACCCTATTAAGGGTATATGATTTCAGTATACTGGCACTTTTCATGGAATGTCACTACTTTCGTAAAGGCTATGCCTCAATACAATGGTCATTTTTAATGTTTTTTTTAATTTTCTGGAAAACTAAGGTATATGGTAAACTGAAATTAAAATGCCATCAACTAGACCCTAGAACCTCTATCTGTGCCCAAAATCAGCTGAATCCATCAAATAGTTGATGAGATACAGGGTGGCACATACGTACGTACGTACACCCAGATAACATGATTTCATAATTGAACTTTCTGGATCTCTGGGTTGCCTTGACTAATGATGCTAAAATTCTACACATTTATAGAACCTATCAAATAAAAAGTTTGTGCAAAGTTTTAACTAATTTGGTTTATTGGCTTTTGAGTTATGATTGATCAAAGAAATAGTATTTCCAGCATAGGCCATTCGTGAAATCTATTAAGGGATAGAGCGCTCTCGCGCCTCCCTTGATATATATATATATATATATATATATATATATATATATATATATATATGTGTGTTTGTGTGTGTGTGTGTATGTGTTTGTGTGCGTTTTAGTGCGTACGTAGTAAAAATGCGTTTATTAAATCGCTATAGGAAACCAAACAATGCAAGTTCGAAATATAATCGTAAGTTCATAAGAGGGCTCTGAAACAAACGGATAGCTATAGGAAATAATAAAGAAAATGCAATGAGAATTGTTCCATACTTTCAAGTACTCGCTCCTGGGCAACGCCGAGTTTTCTTTGCTAGAATAATCAAGATACTAAGGATTGGTAGGCATACGAATATGAGAGAAAGGGCGAAAGTGTTATTAAACGCTGATAGAAATGCGCGTTCAATATGAAAAAGGCGGCAAGGTTCGTGGGCGAAAAACTGTTAAAATGGCCGAAGAAGGAGAGGTTTGCGTCACGCGTTTTGAGATTTGCGAATATTTCAATGGCGGGCAACGAGTGGAAACGGGTAAGGACGAAGACGGTGATGGTGTTGTCGGGCTAAGTAGGAGTGCTAGACACAAGAACATGTAACGAACAGGGGCTTTACTGTTGTCTAATAAAAATGCAGTCGGATGAAATGTGAGGGTGAAAGCGGCCATTATACATTGTACGCTGTTTGAAACGACGTTTTATAAAGATGGACGCAAAGGTGGAGTTATATGAAAAAAGATAGATAGCTGGAAAGAAAGAAAGAAAGGTTAAGAGAGAGAGAGTGAGAAGGCGAATGAGGTTAGAAAATAGAAAAGGGGAAGGAAAGGGGGGAGATAGACGGAAGAAGGAAGGAAAGTTAAAGACTGGGAGTGAAAACGAAAGAACGAGTAAATGCATGTGAAATAAAGGAATAGATTGATACAGAATATTAAATAAGGAAGAACACCGAGAGAGATAGAGATAGGCATTTAAAGAGAGAGAGAGAGAGAGAGACAGACAGACAGACAAACAGACAGAAAGACAGACAGACAGACAGATGGAGAGAGAGAGAGACAGACAGACAGACAGACAGATGGAGAGAGAGAGACAGACAGACAGACAGACAGATAGAGAGAGAGAGAGAGACAGACAGACAGACAGACAGATGGAGAGAGAGAGACAGACAGACAGATGGAGAGAGAGAGAGAGACAGACAGACAGACAGATGGAGAGAGAGAGAGACAGACAGACAGACAGACAGACAGGCGGAGAGACAGACAGACAGACAGATGGAGAGAGAGAGACAGACAGACAGACAGACAGACAGATGGAGACAGACAGACAGACAGACAGACAGACAGACAGACAGACAGACAGATGGAGAGAGAGAGAGACAGACAGACAGACAGACAGACAGACAGACAGATGGAGAGAGAGAGAAAAAGGTTGTAAATAAAGAAAACCGAGAGACGTAGATTAAAAAAAAGAGATACAGCGAAAGAAAGGTAGACGTAATATAAAGGCGAGAAAGAGAGAGAGAGAAAGAAAGAGAGAGATACAGAGAATAGAACAAGAAGTAGCTTGAAGTATGGAAAAGAAAAGAAAGTAAAATACACCCCAAGATAGAAGTACAGGTCCTGGTCAAATAAAATATACGAGTCTAAATTAAAATCAAGTTATATCTAAATTGCTTTAATTATTTATGATGGGTGTTGTCTGTTTTTCAACTTGATGAAAAAAACATTTACATCTACGATTGAACTAAACATCGTTCTATTGAATTTACTTCATTTTTGAACATTTTCAACGCTGCCTTCACGACACTTTTTTCCATCTTTAAATCTCCTTTCACCGGACACCTTATACACGGACATTCACCAACTGGACAAAGTCCATATATTTTTTACACTCACACGCTTATTCTCCATTACTTAATATGTTTTCAAATTTTGAAATTCCTCCGATGATAAGATATTAATCTTTGAAAAGCCTTGGCTTAAGGAAAAAAAATAAACATGTTTTTACCGAGTACACCTTGCATTGAACAATCGAAGTTGAAATAGATTTGTCATTCGTACATATTTACCCCTCTTCTTTCATTTATCTTTATGAGCGGGAATAATGTGGATGGCAGTGAGTAACGAGGTGGAGAGATGGGGAAAAAGGAGGGGAGGCTTTGTGATTTATATATATATATATATATATATATATATATATATAAATATATATATATATAGAGAGAGAGAGAGAGAGAAAGAGAGAGGGAGAGAGATCGTAAGTACACTTAATTACGACATAATTATTTACCTAAGTTCCATTAATTCCATAATTCTGTTGTTTATGCTGAATCATTGGAAATGAAATGATTATGTCGTGATTAAGTTCACCTAAGATATATATTATAATCGCCATGGTTGATATAATAGTTCTACCATTGAGCTGGTTCTATATACCTTTGCATTCTCCTGTATATAAGGGTTGGTTGGCTTTTTATTTGCCCATTGTGTGTCCGTGTGTTGCTTCAGACCTCATTATATATATAAAATATATATATATATTTAACATATATATACATATATATTTAATATATATATTATATATAATATATAATATATATAATATATATATGTAAGATATATATAATATATATGTAATATATATATATAATATATATATATAATATATATAATATGTATATATAACATATATATAATATATATATAATATATATATAATATATATATAATATGTATATATATATATTATATATATTTAATATATATACATATATAGCGAGAGAGAAAGAGGGAGAGAGAGAGGATGAGATTAAGGGAGGAGTATGCATACAATATAATAATGAATAAACAAATAAAGTACCAAACTTCGCAAACCAGAAGAATAAGCGACCCAAAAACAGAGTGTTTTTGACGATTTTAGAAGTAAAGTAAAAGTTATATTTCTTCCTCGTTTTACTTTTCTGTTAGGATATAGTGTAGGTAATTATCTAGAACCTTTCCCTTTCTTTAAGCCTTCAATTAAGTATGAACAAATTATCTCTATCTTTACTTCTCTCTCTCCCTCTCTTTATATATATATATATATATATATATATATATATATATATATATATATATATATATATGTAAAGAGAAAGAGAGATAGAGAGAAAGGTAGATATCGAGAGAGCGGGTGGGAATGAAGGAGAAAACGAGAGAGAGAAACAGGTTCTGTGACAGAGATTGAGAGATAGAGAGGGGTAGGTGAGACAGAAAGACACAGTAAGCGAAGACGGATATTGTGCGTGTATGTATTTTTGTGGTTTTCACAGAGAAATAATATTACGGTTCAACAAAAAATATATTAGATGTTCCCGAGGTCAGACATAGAGAAAGGAAATGAAAAGAAAAATGACAAATCATAAAATTCTATAAAATTTTCAAAAAGAAACTATCACAAAAATAAAATCACAAAAGAGATTGTAATATTTCCCAAGACAGCGTGACCTCGAGGAAAGAGCCTTTTCCCCCGCTAATTTCTTTATTTTCTTTCTTTCCTTGCTTCTTAAATCTCTCTAATTTTGACATTTTTTTCTCGATATTCTTACAAAACGTATTTATCTTGCAATATATTCGCAAACGAGTCTTCGTGGCATTTCATTCGTTTCAGGCTGATAATGGTAAATCGCTAACTCTATACCGAAATGGAACCCAAGAGGCAATTAACTATTTGGTGATAAACAAATGTATGTGTGTGTCTTGTTTTATGTAGATAAAAACAACACACACGCACGACCAATGCTTAAAAAGAACGACCATAAATGTATTTACTAGCTCAGCAACGCGCAACCAGTTCTTGAAAAAAGTATTGGCTTTCTGTTACTGCTTTTATTACGACATCAAAAACAGATTTAAAAATATCAAACAACTCCTATTTTCTCTGATAAGGGCGTTTATGGTTTAAATATTTTAGATAAAAAATATTGACAGTGTGTAGCTTTTAACGGCGTTATTTTAAATATTTCAACTTTCATATATATACTGTAATGAATATTTACGAGTAACTTTCCTTACTCTGACTTATCTCCCCTTTTGAGAACTCTCCTGCTTCTACTAACCACTATAAATAGTAGCACTAATACTGTACCGACATTGTGTGCTGAATAAAGCTTTCCCAAGTTACGTCTGTTCTCGTTAGTCATTACAAATACTTATTTAAGTGACAAAAAAAATGTGAATTAAAACTTTTTAGAAATAAATAATAGAATTAAAACACTATATTAAGGAATATCACTAAATTAAAAATTCTCGAATGTCCGCGTGTTCCTTAGGATACCATTTTGATTTTTTTCGGTACCAAGTACTTTCGGTACAAAGTACTTTTTCGGTACAAAGTACGGAAAAAATTCAAAATGGCGTCGTAAGTTTTTTTTTTTTTCGCTGAAGGTTTTTTTCTGTTTTTTTTTTCTTTGTTTTTTTTTCTTTGTTTTTTTTTCTTTGTTTTTGTGTGGTGTAGGTTTTGTTAAAAAACTTTTCAATTTGAGAACTTTTCTTTTCGTAGGATTTTTTCTGATGATCTTTCGGTGTAACAGAGTCGATATTGATATAATAATGTTGGTTGGCTCACCTACAGAGAAACGAGTCGTAAATATACATCTCACAGGAATGTTATGTTTTTAAAAAATGTTAACAAAAAAGATTGAAAATAAAAACCATGATTATTGGAATATAAAATTAGCTTGTCTCATTTATACCCCCTACACACACACACATACACACACACACACACGCACACACACACATATATATATATATATATATATATATATATATATTGATTTTTTGGTACAGAAGAATTAGCACAACATTAGTTGTCATTCTGTACCAAAAAAAGAAATAAATATTACATTCTTATTTTGATTATCACTTAATCGAGCACTCTTCGTGAATTTTCCCCACAATATTGCAAAATGAGTTATATATATATATATATATATATATATATATATATATATATACATATATATATACATATATATACATATATATATAAATATATACATATATATATATATATATATATATATATATATATATATATATGCCCGATCGTTGCCGACACGAAGTCACAGAAATCAGACGTGTCATCTATAACGTAGCCATCTTAGCAACATATAGGATATATGTCTTCCATTTTAGATTTCGGGTTAAAGTTACTTCTATAAGCTTAACACAACTCAAGGAGAGAGCTATTCATAACAATTAGGGGAAACAAAGATCCGAGCATTGATACTGAAAAGAGAGGTTTCAGAAGTGTTGTTGACAAAAACACTTATTGAGATACTCTTTCGGCTAAGACCAAAGTTCAGTATCTCTTCTGATACTGGGCTAAATCTGTTCTGTTCTCGATCGGTGAAAGAGAAATCTTTCTAGACCAAGACAAGTTATACATTTGTTTCAATCTAGAGTGAGACGCTTTGCGGAGCTGGATTTTCTGACATTAAAATCAAATCTCGTGTTCATCTCTGTTCTTATTGGATGGCAGGTAAATACGCCCTGACACTAGAATACCTGGACACACCTGAAATTTTTATATATCCGTCTCGGGATTTGTTTCGAAACACCTCGGTATTTGTTTCGAAACACCTCGGTATTTGTTATGGCGAAGAATCTAATTTATAGTCAAAGTTTGAATGTCAGCGTAGTTAGGTAGAATTGGCGATAAACCATGTATAAAAGTCTTTTAATTATTTGATCCTGTTTTCTGTTTGTTATTTCAACGTGGCTCGGGTGTCATGGCATTCGGTGCTATTATGATTACTGTCAGCATTTCTTCGTGTTCCTCCTTCGCTCTGGCTCCGAAAACTGGCAGTTAATTAGAGGCTAAACAGCTTGATTAGAACCGCCATTAACCTAAATCTATTTGCATGGGTTTGCCCAGGAAAAAAATATTATACTTTTTGACTGACTGCCTATGCATGCAATATGCATAATGACTGTTTGATAGTTTACAAAAACATCACCAAATCTCCTTTATCAAGGGAGGGGCGAGAGCGCTCTATCCCTTAATAGACTCTACGAATGGCCTATGCTTAAAATCTCATTTAATTGATCAATCATAACTCAAAAACTAATAAATCAAATTAGTAAAACTTTACACATAATTTTTATTTGATAGGTTCTATAAATGTGTAGAATTTCACAATCATTAGTCAAGGCAACCCAGAGAGCCAGAAAGTTCAATCATGAAATCATGTTATATGTGTGTACGTACGTACGTACGATTGGGCCACCCTGTATCTCATCAACTATTTGATGGATTCAGCTGATTTTTGGCAGAGATAGAGGTTCTAGGGTCTAGTTGATGGTATTTTAATTTCAGTTTACCATATACCTTAGTTTTCCAAAAAATTCAAAAAAACCTTTAAAATGTATTCTATATCTTATCGACCATTTGATGGATTCAGCTGATTTTTTGGCAAAGATAGAGGTTCTAGGGTCTAGTTGATCGCATTTTAATTTCAGTTTACCATATACCTTGATTAGTCAAACTACCAACTATATCAGTTATGAGAAGGCATTGTATTGACGCATAGCATTTACAAAAGTAGTGTCATTCCATGAATAATGCCAGTATACTGAAATCATATGCCCTTAATAGGGTTAAGATGAAAATTCATATACACTAAATGTACAAAAGCAAGGTAATTCCCAAATTTTTACACTTTTAATCATCATTAAGGGTATGACTACATATCAACCAAACCATTTCATTATCACATCACTACAGTATACATCTCTATGCATGAGTGGATGAAGTGTGTGAGGTGCGCTGAAGAAAAATTACTACCAGTTAAATACATAGCCCTGTTGTACTCGCATACCCTTAATGACAATAAAAGTGTAAACATTTGGGAATTTCCTTGCTTTTGTACATTTAGTGTATATGAATTTTCATCTTAACCCTATTAAGAGCATATGATTTCTGTATACTGGCAAGTTTTTATGGAATATATATATATATATATATATATATATATATATATATATATATATATATATATATATATATATATATATATAATTAACTTGTTACAAATATCCAGGGGGTATGAATCCGAAGGAAGTTGAAACCGGGTTTATGAGAGTGCTCAATGAAAATTCAGAGCAAAATATATAGCAACTAATGGAATAAAATAAAAAAAAATATATATATATATATATATATATATATATATACTGGCAAGTTTTTATGGAATATATGTAGAGACAAACGTATCGTAATATATTTATATTCGGGTCTTTCAGCTCTTTTAACGTAATTCCTGCCCTGATATATTGAATCTACTTCAAGAAATCCAAGCACAATTCCATGAATACATTATCGTGGAAATTTTTAGGTTACGGAACGTTGATGACCGAAGTCTTGCAGAAGGTTCATACAAAATATATGAATGCATTGCGAGAAGTTGCAATTTTTAATTGTTCATGTAAGTCACTCCAGACAAGACGTGAAGCCACTTGATGTAAGGCGTTAAAAAATACGACTTCAACGTCAAAAACTAGTCAACAATAAATATTAGATAGATAGATTCCAAACAAGGAGACATACATTTCCCCTTGTCAGAAACATCGTTCATGGAATGTTGGGATTAAAAGACAAAATAAGAAAAGTTAGTCCCTTTCTACTCTCCTGTTATTCATTACTTCTGATAAAAGTGAAAATAGAAGAATTAGAGACAATATTAATGTCGACAGTTAGGAACGTGTGAAAAGAGCTCTACACCAATATTAATCAAACTGCTATTGCACTCTTACCACTTTTTTATTTTGCTAACTATCTCTCACTACCCTGTTTGATATTGCGCCGAGAGAATCTTTTATAACAAACCCACACTATGCTGTTTAATATTAAGTCGAGACGATTTTTTTCTAACAGAATCGCATTACCCTGTTTGATATTACGCCGAGTGAACGTTTCCACCAAACTCTTACCCTATTTGTTATTACACAGAGTTAATCTTTTAAGCAAAACTCTCACTACCCTATTTGATATTACATAGAGTTAATGTTTTCCACCAAACTCTCACTACCCTATTTGATATTACGCCGAGAGAACCTTTTCAAACAAACTCTAACTTCCCTGTTTGATATTACGCCGAGAGAATATTTTCAACAAGCTCTCACTACCCTATTTGGTATTACGCCGAGAAAATTATTTCCAGCAATCTTATGACAAGGCTAACAAATTAGAAAATAAAGTTTTTAATTTGGACATGTTTGCTAATGCATAAAGCAACTCGTACATCTGTAATAAAACTGTGACAACCTGACTATATAACACACGTTTTAAAAGCAATTATAGGTGTAAATATCTCGGGCAAATAAATAATAATCCTCCAATGAGAGCATGATAATTAATAGGCATATGGTTTATGCTCATTAATTAAGTCAGCGAACTTCTTTGGTATGTTCGGACCGTTTAAGAATAGAGTATAGCGCCTTCTTCGGTGTTGCATATCTTGTTTCAGATGTGTACAAGTAATGTATTTAGCAACATTTAGTTTCGATCCCGGTTTGAGGCACTAGCTCGTCAAGCACCACTCAAGAACTGTGATACAGCGAAACAGTCTGTATGTGGATGACTATATAAATATATAGAGAGAGATTTGGAGTTTATAGAGTTAAATCTCTTCGAATTCCCATGCTAGCTGACGACGGCTATGGGGAAAGATACCAGCCTACGAATCAGTGGTGACTTGGAAATCGGGTTCGAGCCCTCCAACCAACGTGAATTAACATCTCTACACTGAAGACTGCGTAAGCATGAAACATCGATGTCTGTAGGTAATACTAATAATTATTTACTTAAAAAATATTATATATATATATATATATATATATATATATATATATATATAGTAACAAAAAATACGTCCTATAAAGTTAAGGACGGCTAATAATTCAATTTTCTGCATCTTAATCACTTAAGTGAGACAATCGAAATAATAGTAAGCCAAAAAACAACGAATCACCAATAAAAATACATATATATATATATATATATATATATATATATATATATATATATATATATATATATATATATATATATTATTCGATACGAAAATCGATACAGCATCCGTCTTGGCCTTCGGATTTTGATTCCCCTTTTTTAAGTGTTTGTCCTGTGCAGTTCTAGGCGGTCTAACCTCCCAGGCTTTACTTTTTAACCCTTTGAGAAGTGGTTAATTTATTGCAAATCGCCTGAGGCGCCCCTATCGTGCGATTACCGACGGGGTTGCCCAAGCATTTTTCTATCTTTCTATCTATCTGTCTATCTCCAAATGTATTTGCGAAAGTAAAAGTGTAGTTCATCTCCTATCTTGCTGTAGCATTCCTCTTGTTTTAACTCTTAAATAATAAATGATACTCCGCAAATAACTTGCTTTCAAGACGCACGCGATTTGATGTCACCCTCCCCTGAAAACGTTTCCTCAGCATTTTTAATAGCAGTTGACGGTTCAGCCCCTTTGCACTCATGAATAACTGATAACCCAAAAGCGATGCGGATCACTCAACCTTATTTATTGGATCAGAGTTCCATGACCTTTTCAGTTTGTTAAATATGCATTGATCACAGGATTAACTGAGTTGCATTCAATGTTATTATTTTTGTTTTCCTTGATGATTTTACACCTTAACCGAAAATCCCTCCGACGTGATCGCACGCAGCTACACACAAAAAATAACAACCGAAATCTGATATTCTTGAGTTGTGTCAGTTCTATCCGCGTGTTAAGACAGGAAAATGTTATTAAAATGTAACTTTCACTAACCTAAATGTAATTTCAAAGTTGCGCGTGACAGAATTACGAAAATGCTGATTTGAAAGTTAATTATGACAGACCGACGTAAATGTTATTTCAAAAATACTTAATTGCATGAATATTACCAATATTCAATCTAAACAAATTATTGTTCAGTCGTCCGTATTAATAATCAAGAGTGCTCACTTCCTCGGGCGCCGGCTTTTCAAACCCCACTCTCCCGACCCGATCTTAGGGTCACATCTTACTTGTGGGAGTAAGATAAAACTGGCCTTGTGCCTAACTCCTGGGAAGGAGTAAATAATATATAATTCTGACCAATTTATATTCCCACAATTCCTCCTATAAACCATTTGACCAAACTTTTTTCGTCTAAAACACACACACACACACATATATATATATATATATATATATATATATATATATATATATATAGCAATAGATGAAGTGAAAGAATAAAATAAGGTGCAAATAAAATGTTATTACAATTCAATGTAAAAAACTTTGCCTGAACATTGAATTGTAATAAAATTTAATTCGCACCTTATTCTATTCTTTCAGTTTATCTATTGCTATTAATGCTCTATCCAGTATATATAGCTTTATTTTTATCCGGATGTTCACTTATTAAATATATTAGTTGACTCTTATATCTTTTGTATTAAACTTATATATATATATATATATATATATATATATATATATATATATATATATATATATATATATATATATATATAAAATATGAAACTAAAAGTATACATTTAGAGGATAGAACCTATAGTGAAATAGTTTAAGCTCAATATACGAGATAGAGCAATTATGAAGATAAATAGAAAGAAGAGAGATAAATATGTACGAATGACAAATGTATTCGATTGTTCAATGCACAATGTACTCGGTAAGAAAAATAAGCATACATGTTTTTACCGAGTACACCTTGCATTGAACAATCGAAGTTGAAATAGATTTGTCATTCGTACATATGTACCTCTCTTTCATTCATCTTTATATATATATATATATATATATATATATATATATATATATATATATATATATATATATATATATATATACATTTAAAAAGAATACGCGGAAATCTCTCTAAGGCCCTTTCGACTATCATCTCGTCAGGAGAAAATCGATAATTTTAATTAATAATAACGTCGAAAGAAAGAGCACATATATATATATATATATATATATATATATATATATATATATATATATATATATATATACTTCCTTGCAATT
>OY744538.1:86854731-86877231 GCA_963556195.1 Sepiola atlantica | reverse complement strand
GGTTATTATTAATTAAAACTATCGATTTTCCTCTGACGAGATGATAGTCGAAAGGGCATTAGAGAGATGTCCGCGTATTCTTTTTAAATGTATATATATATATATATATATATATATATATATATATATATATATATATATATATATATATATATATATATATGCATATATATATGCATATATATATATGTATATATATATATATATATATATATATATATATATATATATATATATATATATATATATATATATGAATAGATGAAAGGATAAAATAATCCGACGGCATGAAATCAACATGGAATAAGTGGAAGACCTAAAAAGCTCAACGTTTCGCCCAAATGTTATATGGACTTTGTCAAGAGCAAACGAAAAAAATACAAAAAATTACAGAAGACGAGAAAGTCTATAAATAATGAGAAATATATATAGTGGTAGGGTTCATGTAGAGAGGGAAAGTATGTAAATATGTATAAAGTCAAAGATAAATATATAGCAAAAAAAAAAGAATTAGTAACGGGAAAGAAAAGAAAAGAATTAAGAGTAGAAAGGGGGTTCAAAGGAAGACTAATTCAAGTTATTGGGTCTTTTGGAAAGTTATGAATAATAGGAGCTAAGTTCGTTCATGACTTTCCGAACGACCAAACGGTCGCTAATCTGTTCATAACTTTCTGAAAGACCTAATAATATATATATATATACATATATATATATATATATATATATATATATATATATATATATATATATATATATATATAGTAGGATCAAATATAAACCAAAGTAAAACTTTTAGTAGATGGAAACTTTTAGTAGAGGGAACCTATTGTGAAGAGGTTTAGCTAAATATATATATATATATATATATATATGTGTGTGTGTGTGTGTGTGTGTGTGTGTACATTTATCCAGTCATGCAAAAATTAGCGAGTAAAATAAGTGCCTTTTTCTTGCTTCCGGACAGAAGCACTTTAAAGTGATAAGAGGAAACAAAGTAGCAAATGGCAAGTCAGAAAACAATCTCAGACCAACCCCGAACCCTGATATGAATTTGGAAAGAAATCTTAAAATTAAAAGCCAAGGGTGGGTCTATTTCTTTGTCTTTAGCTCATCAGAAACAGTAATCACAATTTATATAAGAAAACTTTAATAAGTGACGTCATTGTATGATTTCAGATGAATATTAAAGTAAGATATTTAGCTAAATAGCGAGTGCGAACACTGGCGAACTATGTGTGTCTGCATTGTTTATGTTACAAGCCCTTTCCTCCTCTTTCGATAAGCGATGGGAATCATTTTGCATTATCGCAACTACCTGTAGCATTGATTTCCCGCTGGCCTTATATATATTTATTTATTGATTTATTTTGATCCCTTACGTTGGTATTCATCTACCTCCTACAGAGTAAAATGCGACACAAGGTCGGGAAGTGGGGTTAGATAAGTCAGCACCCTAGAGGAAGAGCACTTATGCCCTTTAAAATCTGCCTGGGCAGCCCCGTCGGCATTTCCCGGTAGGAGCGTCTCGGGCGATTAGCAATAAAACTAACCCCTTCTCAAAGGGTGAGAAGGTCAAGCCTGAGAAGGTGGACCTCCTAGAACTGCACCGGACAAACCTATAGACCGGCGGAAATCAAGCCCCGAAGGCCAAGACAATACAGGTCTATAGGGTGCAGTATCCATCGGAACAGATACTACACTTTGATCCCGGCCAAAAGGCCAAGAATATATGTAATATAGACCTTTTGGAATCATCTAAAGTACAATACAAAATAAAATATTTTAAACCGTTTTATAAACGATCGTACGCCAAATATTCGTTGTTTTTTCAATTCTTGGGAAATGATATACACAAGCCGCGCATGCGTGGTCCCCCTCTGTATGTGACTCGATGTGGTGAGTGTAAAATGCAATAAATTTGGGCAATTTGGGGCATTTTTGACCCCCCTTTGACCCCCTGGGTGCGCGAACCAGAATTTTCTGAGGTCAAGGATGCTCATTTTATATCCAGAACAATTGCCTCTACATTTTGGCCAAGTTTCAGAAAAATTGAATGGATGGATCAAACGTTATGGGAGAAAAGGGTATTTGTTTGCCATTTTGGGGGCTTTTGACCCCCCCCTGGGGGCGCGAACCAGATTTTTTCCAAGGTCAGCGATACTTATTTTCTTTTAGGAACAATGTCCTCTACATTGTGGATAAGTTTCAGAGAAATTGAATTGATGGATGAAAAGTTATGGGGCAAAAAATGTCATTTGTTGCCATTTCGGGGCCTTTTGACCCGGGGGGGGGGGGGGGCTAACCAGATTTTTTAAAAAAATCGGAGAATGTCACTTTCTACCCTGACCTAAGTTACAACTTCATGCCAAATTTCAGAGAAATTCAATGGATGGTTGCGGAGAAAAATCCGAACGTACGGACGGACGTACGGACGGACATGCCTCAAATCATAAGTCCCCCGATTTTATAAATCGGGGGACCAATAATGTGTTAATTTTGTTTATATTCGTGCACGTGTTCATGTATGAGAGATAGGAAGAGTACGGCCATTCTTTTTGAAAAATCATCATCTGTAGATAATAGAAGAGATTGAACTACATACACTTCTTTTTCATTCGCTACGCAATATATTCAACTCCCGTTTTTTTTTTTGTTCTTTACGACGTCGATTTTTTTTTTGTGTATTGTTGTGTTCCATTTTTGGGGTTGTTGTTGTTCCCCTCTCCAGCATCGGTTGGTCATGCCCCACCAGCTTAGCATTCTTTTTTTCAGTTTCTTCCTCTTCTTTTTCGTGTTGTTCTGTTCAATCTACAGGTAAATGTCTCCGCTTGATGATCGCAGATTACTATGACATCTCCGTCAGAGGCAGACAGCGATAAAAAAACACTCGACGCCATCTTGTCTAGCTTTGCGTTTATCGATCTGACTGGAAGATGAAACAGAAGAGACAGACAATTCGTCCGCGTTTCGACAAACGTATACCGTCATCATTAGTATCATTATTTACTCAGTAGAAGTTTATCTGTGACAAGAAATGAGTTTCCCTGGAATCTGACTGACAAAACGATCCGAAATCTTCCAGCAATCTCGTATAAACGTATCTAATCATTTTGTGTTATCGTGACGACTGTTTACCATTGGCTTTCGCTAAAATAAGTGTAGCAACCAGCCGTAATAAAACTCCCGTATTATTTGCACCCTTCCAGTGAATGTCGGGTTGCTGTCCTTCTTCCTTGGTCTTTACATTCTCCTTGACCGTTCATGACCATTTCGTGGTGTACCAACAACCAAAGCTGGTGCAACAATATGTGTGTTTTTCTCCGAGAGAGCGGAGATGTCAGATTATTATTTGTACTCACTTGGAGTTCTCACACAGGTCATCATCAAAGATTATTCACTGATAAATAACCGGTTGTGTTCCCTGGAGTCTGGGTGACAACGAGTTTCCCCAGATGTCCAGTACTGTCCACCTCTTTTGATAACCTTGGCAAATGACTTTGCGTTATCGACACAGTCGCTTACCATCGATTTCTCACTGGCAACGACCATTGGTCTTCACTGGTATTTGGATGCCACCAAAGCTCCCTAAGTTTCCAGTACTTTACGCACTCATTCAGTTGAGGTCTGGTATGTGCTCTTCCTCCTAGGTCATTCAATCCTCCTTGGCCCTTCACGACTATGCTGCGTGATATTAACCGACGCTGATGCCTTAGGCGTACAGTTGTTGTTGTTTTTATTATTATTATTAATATTATTTTGTTTTTTAATTATTATTATCATTATTTGTACGCACTAGGAGTTTTCACACAGGTAATCATTAGAGATTGTTCACTGATAATCACCGGTGTTGTTCTCTGTATGTTGAGTGAAAACAAGTCTCCCCAAGTTTCCAGTACTCTCCACCTCTTTCGATAACTATTGCAGATGACTTTGCGTTATCACAACATACGCTTACCATCGATTTCTCGATGACAACAACCATTGGTCTGCTTAAGATGTAGGGTGGCAATAAGCCTCTCCAAAATCCCAGTGATATATCTGCTGCCCTCTTCTAGTGTAGATCTGGTTAGTGCTCGCCCTCCTTAGTCCTTCCATCCTCCTTGACCCTTCACGACTATTATTATTATTATTATTATTATTATTATTATTATTATTATTATTATTATTATTATTATTATTATTTTACTGACTAGGAGTTCTCATGAAAGTCAGTATCTGTGATTACTCACTGACAATAACCAAGAGGGTTTCCTGGCGTTTTAGTGACAAGTCAGCAGTGTTCAAAACTTCTTTTTAATAAAACCTGTCAATTATTGTGCGTTATCACAACAGCCGTTACACATGAATACACACCTAGCAAAGACCGTTGGTCTTCTCGAGAATTTGAGTGACAATAAACCTCCAGAATGTCTCTGTACTCTCGCACTCTTCGGATGGGGGTCTGGTCGGTGCTCTCCCCCCTCGGTCTTTCCATCCTCATTGCCCTTTCTGCAACAATTCTGTGTGATATCAGCTGAGTTTGCTGCCACCGCATGTGTTTTTCTCTTTTTAATTCATATGTGACTGGAATGTGTTTGTTGTTTATGTGGGTTGGTTTCTGCATTCAAGGATCTTCGTTAATATTTCGTTTGTTTTCATCATTGCCATGATTTGTATGGTTTCAATATTGCGTTTGATTCTAAAATTCTCCTGGTCTATGTTTCTAATTTTCCCTGCGCGAGTACTGCGTATTGAACACGCTCTAGTTTAATGTGAAGCCGTTAGCAGTATTGTACTCACCATGGACGCTCGTCTTCCTGTGATGACGTTCGTTAACTACTACAGGTTCATGGACTGATAACCTCTCATTAGCCGAGAAGCGTTCCACTTCCGTTTACCTGTCTTCTAAAGATATATGGGCGCGACATAACCTCGAGATATGTTAGCGTATGGTCCTTGTTTTTCACCCTGCGACAGAAATATCTCCGACATCTTAAACTATCACATATGTGTTTCTAGTAATCTTATACAATCGCTAATGATGGTTCCATTTAGCTAATGTCTTACCATTTTCAA
Source organism: Sepiola atlantica (assembly GCA_963556195.1). NCBI lineage: Eukaryota > Metazoa > Mollusca > Cephalopoda > Sepiida > Sepiolidae > Sepiola > Sepiola atlantica. The sequence goes on along the minus strand of OY744538.1, from coordinate 86,872,176 downwards.
AGATAGCCTCATCAAGCAGTATAGTATAGATTGATCTATACTGTGCTTTTGCTGTATAAACGTTTTTAATAAATAATTGCAACAAAGGAAGCGTTCCAACCGTAGTACATGTATGAAGTATTTATTTGCACAAAACTTAAATTCAATAGAAACTAGGCACAAGGCCATCCAAAAATGTGTGGAAATCGGTGTCTTTGGTCATCTATGGTCTATAGTGATAAAAGGGTATATCCTACTCTTAACTAGAATAGTTTCAGTCACCACAATAATAGCTTTACATTATGGGGACCGTCCTATTTAAGATATCCCCAATTGGTTTAAAAATATTATTTTTCATGAATATGGTTATGTGTACAGAAATTCATTGGAATAAAAACAGAAAGTGGGGAAAAAACAAAAAACAACAAAAAAATGTTAGTAAGAACCTCCTAACATTTTTTTCTAAATGATAGTCCACCAACTGTTTTCCGGTTTTATCCGAACGGAAAACAAGCAGATAAATCTCTAAATGGAAGTGGAAGTGGAAGTACGAGACATATTTGATCGGAATGATGATGTTCCGGTTAGAAAATCCATACTGCTCTGTGTTGCAAATTTCAAAGTCACAGGTTACGCACTTAAAAGAAAACCCACTTCGAACACCAGACAGTGCGAGACTTTCAGTTACGCAGTCTACTACACGTTCAGATCGCAAAAATCCTTCTGCCGTGAGATTGTCTGATCGAATAGTCTGATCTGGATTTCTATCAATACAAATTAATGATTGCTCAGAAACTGACCGAAGGCGTCTCGAAAGATGACATTTCATGCTGTGACGCTGTCCTTCAAAATGTTTCTGCAACGAGTCTTCGGGTGATAGAAACCTTCAAAAGCCGTCTCCAATAGGGTATAGTGAAGCGGGGTAACCATTTACAGGATTTTATTTTTTTTAATCTAAATAAAGAAAACTATGTATTTTCGCTTAAATTATCAGGATGGAAATACTATTTCATTTATTCAATCACAAATAAAAAAAATAAGAAAAATAAGTTTTTAAAAAAAGAAAAAAAAGAAAAAATAGAAAAAAAGAAAAAAGAAGAAAAAAAAGAAGGAAAGAAGAAAAAAGAAAGAAAAAAAAGAAAAAAGAAAAAAGAAAAAAGAAGAAAAAAGAAAAGAAAAAAGGAAAAGAAAAAAGAAAAAAAAGAAGGAAAGAAGAAAAAAGAAAGAAAAAAAAGAAAAAATAAAAAAAGAAAAAAGAAGAAAAAAAGAAAAGAAAAAAGGAAAAGAAAAAACGGAAAAGAATTTTAAAAAAAGAAAAAGAAAAAACGAAAACAAACAAAAGAAAAAGAGAGACAGAGAGAGACAGACAGAGACAGAGACAGAGACAGAGAGAGAGAGAGAGAGGGAGAGACAGACAGATAGAGAGAGAGACAGAGAGAGAGAGAACGCCTTCACTATTATTATCAATAAATGTTCATGACGTCGTTAAGTGACGTTAATTTTTTAATCTATAAAATTTTTATTCAATCACAAAACTATGTTACACTAATCTATTCGGTGAAAAAATAAACTATAATTCAATAAATAATAAATACCTCCCTTATTCGTCACTTGGACATTGTTTAGTTCAATATCGAGAAATCCTGATTCCTTATATGGAATCTCTTTCAAAACAAAATGTTACACCTTAACATAACAACACTTTTAAAGTGCCAAAAAACACGACCTCTTCCTACAAGAAGGGAATGGTTCCCGGAAATTACCTACAGACTATCTCCAAAAACAGGAAAAAAACTGAATTTCGGATTTAGTTTACTTTGCTTCTAAAATCGTCCAATAAATTCGCCACAAAATTCTAAGTTGCACGTTTTTATATTTTTTCTTCATTCTCAATTTGTTTTCACTATTATTATTATACTTCTTTTCAAACATGTGCGCTTATGATTTTCGGTTGACTGATTACTCCTTTATAGACATACATATATATATTCCCGAAACAGTTTTTCATGGTAAACAACTGATGATCCCTTAAAATAGTGTTAGAAATAAACTAATATAATAACTGTAAAAAATAAATTGACTTACATGAGTGATTTTCCACTGGAAGACTTGGGACTATAAGTTTTTTTTTAATTAATATAGTTTTAATGGTTGAGAAACTTCCGAGACTATATATATATATATATATATATCGATTTGTCACTTAGAAGATAGTTTATTCAGTGAAGACCAGGATTAGGCTATAAAAACAAGCTCGATGATACTCGATTACAGGGTACATAACATTTATATGTGATTTTTTGGGAAATTAAGTACCTGGAATAAGATAAATAAATATTTTTCCCCTTTTTATCCTTCCATTCTTTTCTTCTCTTTTTAAGTGTCCTCAATTAAAGTAACACCACCTTGTATATTGTCGGTTGTTGTAAATCTTATTTCCCTGATGATCTGCCAAGCAAGGACCTGCCTGATAGTGAAATACGTGTAGGAAAAAAACTCTTTAATTTGAAAATAATAAATAAATAATCTTTGAATGAAAAGGTCTTTTGTGGTGATGATTGGGCTCCTGAACGGAATGCTTTGGTTAGCTTTCAAAAAATCATATACATACATATATATATATATATATATATATATATATATATATATATATATATATATATATATATATATATATATATATATATATATACAACATGTTTCAAAATATGTATTGAATTTAATTATTCGTACTTAAAGATTAATCTCTTTGGTATTTGCGCAGTTACTTTCACATTTTTCGACTTACCCTTCCAGCCTCAACTTTAATTGGCCCATATCTAATACGTTGCCCTGTAATGGCGTCCACTTCCGCTTCAATCATATATCGATTTGCTGATTATTTCTTTTGATGAACCTTCAATTCTATATTTTTCATAGGCATCTCATATCGGAAGTGGATACGGGAAGAAAAAAAGGCAAATATTGATATGTAATTATTCTTAAGCATTACACAGATTACTTTTCTCTTGAATCAAATTATTGAATGTCCATGTTTTGTAAAAAAAAAAAATTGTTTATATTTTTGTTGCTTGCTTTTGCGTTTTACCGAATGTATGAGGCCGTCGGTCCGAATGTATGTCTGTCTGCCTGTCACTCATATGTTTAATAGTTCTTTTGCGGTGTCGGGTCTGTATAATCTCAATATACACACTCGTTGGTAGGACCCACATCTATCTTCTATGGAACGGATCGATTACAGGTCCTTTTCAGAATGGAGGTTTTATTCACAATGTCAAATATATATGTAAAAGTACATTACAGGGCATCAAAGATATATATATATATACATATATATATATATATATATATATATATATTATAATAATAATCCAGGTAAAACATCTACAGGATAGTAACCAAAGAATTTCAACCGGGTTTATAAATAGTGCTCAATATCAAATAGAGCTTTTATATATGATTATGTTTTATTCACATATATGATTATTTTTATTAATTTTTTTTTCTATTTTTATTTTTTTTTTATTCTTTATTTAAAAAAAAAATGTTTATATATTTTTTTCTGATTTTGATTTTTTGATGTTTATTCTTAACGGTTCCAACCACGTGGCTTTCAAAATTTAAATTGTAAATTTATTTTCTTTTTTCTCTATTTCATTCTTTCCAAATATGATCTAAGGTTAAGATCGGATTGAAACTCTGCCTGATGATATCTCAGTTTATAATAGATGTTGATCGATAACATCGACATACCAGTGTCGCAGATGTCTGTGTAAATGAAAATAATCACATATATATATATATATATATATATATATATATATATATATATATATATGGATTTAGATTTTTCACTTAGAAGATAGTTTATTCAGTGAAGACCGGGATTAGGCCAATGAAAAAAAGCTCGATGATACTCGATTGCAGAGTACAGAGCATTTATATGTGATTTTTTCAAGGCTTACCAAAGCATTCCGTTCAGGAGATCATTCATCACCACAAAAGACTTTTTCTTTCAAAGATTATTTATTTATCATATATATCCAAATTAAGCAAGGACCCGCTTGGTAGTGAAACATGTGTAGGACAAAACTCTGTAATTTGTATATATATGATAAATAAATAATCTTTGAAATAAATAGTCTTTTGTGGTGATGAATGATCTCCTGAACGGAATGCTTTGGTAAGCCTTCAAAAAATCACACACATATATATATATATATATATATATATATATATATATATATATATATATATATATATATATATATATGTAAATTATAACTAAAAGGTAAACTTTTAGAGAGTTGGACCTATTGTGAAATAAGGAAAGCTCAATGTACTGGATAGAGCAAAAATATGGTACGTCAATGAAAATTAGTAAGACCTGCAAATGGAAGCAAATCGGTATTTTCAGTTGTTCAAAACAAGGAGTAGTTTAGTTAATAAAAACATTTATGTTTTATCTCTTTCTTTCCTTAAACCAGGCTTTTCAAAGATTAAAATCTTATCATCAGAGGAAAAATTATGATTGATAAGTTGACAGGGTGGAACTTTGACAGTCCTACCCTGTCAACTTATCAATCATAATTTTTCCTCTGATGATAAGATTTTAATCTTTGAAAAGCCTGGTTTAAGGAAAGAAAGAGATGAAACATAAATGTTTTTATTAACTAAACTACTCCTTGTTTTGAACAACTGAAAATACCGATTTGCTTCCATTTGCAGGTCTTACTAATTTTCATTGACGTACCATATATATATATATATATATATATATATATATATATATAATTACACACATGTCTAAGAGAGATGGAGGGGGGAGAAAGAGAGAGATACTGTCGGTCTTATGTTCGTCAGTCTGTCACGCTTTTTAGATAGATACTCCTAAAACGCTTTATTTATAGATGCTTTCAGTCCTCTCAATAAATATCACTCAATCTCTCTCATAGTAGATCTATAACTTCAATGTCGTTTTTTTTTTCTAGGACTATATTATTGGCACCATTATATTTCTTATCACTTCTGTATTTTTATATGATAATACTTATTCTGTCTTTTAGTGCAGTCGTTATCTTTTAGGCACGGACATTTTTTTTTTCGTCATTTTGAGATATTATGCTCCAAGGTGTTGTCCGGTCCTAAAGATGTCAACTTGTTGACAGTTTGGCGAGTAGTTTTTGAGGAGTAGCTGGACATACAAACAAACAAACAAACAAACAGACAGACAGACAGACAGACAGACATACAGACAAGTGCCCTTTATATAATATATAACGAGCACATTCTCTGTCAGGATGTCTGTCTGTCTGTCCGTCCTGGGGAATTTTATAAACAGAGGGGTGGGGGTTCGAGTAATTAACATTTAATAAATTAAGCTTTTCGAGTCAGCGTTCATAATATTTGTATACCTGTAGAATTACGAAACTATTATTAATTATTAATCAATTAAATTTACATTAGATAATTATAATTAGATAACATTAAATAACATTATTAGTATTATTATTATTAATTATTAATCAATTAAATAACATTATTAGATTAGAGTCGAACGAAATTCCAAGACGAGGCTGCGATTAGAAGTGAAAACGTGGCAAGAATCTTACTTAAATTCTTGTAGTGATCACGATCGTATCACCGAAACCATCTTGGAATATTGCAAATACGAAATTACTATTCTAATAATTTAAATGGTCTCCATTTCAAAAATGTCCTCGTTTCATATGTTTCTTTTTAAAAATTTATCTGCATGAATTTATTCGATTTCAATAACAAAAACACTGTTTCCTGATTATGTCTTCTCTCCCCTACAGTCGCTTTCTCACAGAAAAGACGTTGCTAGTCTTTATCTACTCTATCGTCATATTCTATGGTCGGTGATCGACTGATCTCCAATCTCTGGTTTCGCCCTGTAAAACATTCACAGCTAAAACTCCTCTAGTTACAACCACTGATATTTTTCATTTCTTCTTGTGTACCTTGAGCTAAAAAGAACTTCTATGAGAAAAGTTTTGTTCAAAGGACTGCCCGACTATTGAACGCAGTACTACGGGGCTGCTTCGAAGCTTCTTGCAACTACATGGATACTTCATAAGACTGCCAAGAGAAGAATCCAACGAAAATAGCTGGAAATGGCTAAGAAAACCACACTTGAACAGAGAAACGGAATCTTTAATCACGACTGCACAGAACAATGCGATTAGGACAAACTACATTAAAGCTAAAATAGATAAAACCCAGGAAAACAGTAAATGCAGACTGTGTGGGCAAAGAGATGAAATAATCACTCACATAACAAGTGAAAGCAGCAAAAGAATACAATAACAAACATTACTGTGTAGGGAAAGCAGTACACTAGGAACTGTGCAAATGATTGCATTTCGAACACGGGACAAATGAGTCAAACATTAACCAGAGACAATTCCAATGTTTAAAAATATTGTTTAATAACCAAATTATGTCAAGATTTAACCATCGAATTGGACCCTTTTCTAATTTCCGTCTTCAATTTTTTTTAAAATTCTACTCCATTTTATCATTTTTTTCTTTCTCATAATGGAACACAACATAGTTTTCCGCCAATTTGATACTATATATATATATATATATAATATTTCACACCCTATCACAACAAATCCTCCCTCTCCCCCACTCAACTATTTTTTCCCATACCCCTTCTTAAATTCCCTCATTTTCTCAAAACGCTCTCTAAGACCATAACTTTCGCCCATTAACCAAAATCACAGCCCCCCCTTCCTCTCTACCCATCCTCCTTTCCCTGCATACACACCCCATACACAAACATTCCAACTTACTTTTTCCCCTTCAATCTTGAACCGCAGCCATCTGGTCAAACACCCCCTCCCCCCCTCTTCCTCACCTCCCTCTCTGCCATCCACTTTACCCCTGCTCATCCCCCCACCTCTTTCTCTTACCACCAGCCACAGTAGTCCTGGCTCACCCCATCCTTCCATTTTTCCCCACTCATTCTTTTCTACATTCATTTCTATTTCTCCAACAAATACGGACGTCCACCCAGCAGTTGGCCACTATTTCATTCTATCTTTCCCAATATGTCTACCCTACATGTATCTGTACTTGCATGACATTTTTTTCTATTTTATCATCCTGATGAAGTCTTATAAATAAAGACGAAACGTTGATGTACACATAAAAAACATCCATTTTTTGGTTTTCCTTTTTCATTTTACCATATATATATATATATATATATATATATATATATATATATATATATATATATATATATATGTGTGTGTTGATTTTAGAAGAAACTCTTTATGGATCACTCAGTATAATTGCACACCATTACTTCCCTTTAATGGTTAAACTATAACCACTTGTTAGATATTCATTTATTCAGAAATCAAGAGAAGAAAATCATTTATTAATGTGTACTCTAATCTAAATAACGAATCACCACTCATCAAGGCCTAAAACCACTTGAGGATAAACGTAAATGAGTTTGTGTATGATGGATCATTCCTATCTATGTCTTTCTACGAACGCAGAGTAAGAGACAATGTCGATTGTTAACAGTGGAACATCCAGCGCTTAAAAATAGGCACTTCGGATTGAAACAAAAATAAAAATTGCTTCAGTCTAGAAAAATTTCTATTGCACTCATAACGGATAGAACAGATACTACACTTTTATCTCAGCCCGAAAGCCTGATTAAGCCCTTAGTTATCTGCTTTATTCTATGGTGAAACCATTATGTAGTTCCGTCCGTGGGGGGTGAATCTATTTGCGAGTTGTTAGAACTGCTTCACGGATTGCTGCAATCGATATATTCCAGACGGCTCAGTTATCTATATTTTAAAATAAATTACTGCGATATGCGATAAAAAAAGACACTTTTTGGTACCCGATAGAATGAGAGACAGTTGTCTCGTTTTTAACAATGCCATGTCGGCCGGGAATTATTAATCATGTGAACGTTTTCTCAGAATTTAGAAGAATCTACTTTTTGAGAAACAGACTTTTACAATCGCCATTATTGTTCAGTTGGAAACCCAGAGTCTATACTGACAGATGGTGGGGTGAGGTATCGTTAAGCTCAGTTCTAAGGGAGGGCACCTTCTGAACAATTACCTCTTCCTTCGGGAGGGCTTTGGTTAATTTCTGGTCACCCTAGAAGTCTTTGTGAGAGAATGGGTCTGTTCGCGACTATATCTGCAGCATTTCAAAGTGCCAACACGGGGGAGATTGTTTTTTTTTTTGAAGTGACTGTCTGACTTACCAATCTGTAGTTGAAAGCGGGTAACTGGTTGTATCCAGCATGGAATTACATCACCGTCCCCTACCCGAACAAAGAATTAAAAAAAAAAAACGTTCAAGATGTGAGGATTTCTGTCCATGAGATTCGATAAATTTTTCTCAGAAACCATATCTCCGCTGCTTCTAAACGACTGTCAGCCACTTTCGATAATGTCTAACATTTGCAACCGTAAAGTAGGATTGACCATATGTACGCCTTCAAGATTCTGATTTTTGTGTTCATTTTGATGTTTCTGTTTTGAAAGATGCCCTCCATGCTATGTGTTGTGAAGTAGTCCAACAGTAAAAAGAAGAAGTCAAGTCGAGGTTGGGTTAAGATAACAAGTGTATTAACATAAAAGGTACAAAGGTAAGGAAACTGACTGGCACTCGGCTAGACAGTTACAATACTGTCCTTTTTCTCCCTGGTGATTGTCTACTCGCACTATTTATAGTGAGAACCGGTGTAGTTTCTCTTCTGTTAGAACGGCCGGTGTAACATATATATATATATGCAAGTAATATATATATATATATATATATATATATATATATATATATATATATATATATATATATATATATATATGCAAGTAATATATATATATATATATATATATATATATATATATATATATATATATATATATATATTGTTGTGAAGTAGTCCAACAGTAAAAAGAAGAAGTCAAGTCGAGGTTGGGTTAAGATAACAAGTGTATTAACATAAAAGGTACAAAGGTAAGGAAACTGACTGGCACTCGGCTAGACAGTTACAATACTGTCCTTTTTCTCCCTGGTGATTGTCTACTCGCACTATTTATAGTGAGAACCGGTGTAGTTTCTCTTCTGTTAGAACGGCCGGTGTAACACTATGAAAAGCGGATTTTGCCATTGCGATTCGTTTCTTGATTTCCGCGTCACTTTCACCATCCGACGTAATATTACAACCCAAGTAGTTGAATGGATCCACTTGTCTAAATCGTATCGCTGTTGCATTGGATGTTGCATTTTGGTACTTCAACCTTTTTTTGGAGATAACCATGCATTTATTACAACAGCCATTTAACATCTATTTTTCGCCACAACGCTTGTTACTTTTCTCTGGCCTTTTGGCTAAGAGCAAAGTGTAGTATCTGTTCCGATGGATACTGCACCCCATAGACTGGTATTGTCTTGTCCTTCGGGGCTTTACTTACGGCGGTCAATGGGTCTGTCCTGTGCAGTTCTGGGAGGTCCACCTTCCCAGGCTTTGCCTCCCCTCTTTAGGGAGGAGTAAGTTTATTGCTTACTATCTGAGGCGCCCCTACCGGGGAATGCCGACGGGGCTGCCCAGGCAATTTTTAAACCCCACTTTCCCGACCCGACCTTGGGTCACATCTTACTTGTTGGAGTAAGATAAAAACTGGATTTGTTCCTAACTCCTGGAGAGGAGTAAATCAATACTCTTCTCTGGAAATCGAGCGTCGAAAAAGCCTCGTCATTGTTCAAGAATTCTCGCACCCTTTTAGTGGAGGTCTGGTTAGTGTTCTACGTCTGCAGTGTATCAATCCTCATTGACCTTTCACAACAATGTTGCGTTGTATACGCATGTGGGCTTGTTTGTGGTTTTTCTAATTTGCTCCAATTCAATGGTCAACGTGTGTTGGTTAAATTGGCTGATTTCCACATTTAAATACTTTTCTTATATTTCGGCATTTTTCCTCATTACCGTTCTCATTTCATGCTCTCTATTTTCCCTTTTTATTAACAATCTACTAATGTGTTTCCAGTTTTTTTTTTTTCTAGTACACTTACAATTATTTGTATAATACTGATTTTTTTCTGGGTACACATTCCATTCAGTTATCTGGTAACTGCCATATTATAATTATTATCACTATGATTATTATTATTATTATTAGTAGTAGTAGTAGTAGTAGTAGTAGTAGTATCATCAACTCACTAGGTGTTTTCAAACAAGTCATCAGTGATTAATCACTTATAATAAACAGTGCGATACCCTAAAATCTGAAAGATAACAAGTCTCCACACGTTTTCTATACTCTTACTTTTTTCGATAACCATTGCAAACCACTCAAACCACTCAAAATACGATATGACGGTGTCAGATGTAAAATTCCAGCCACCCTTGTCGCGCAGCGATCACGCTGTCATCGATTTCATCCTACACACGGAACCTGTTACTCAATCACCAGATCAGTTGCCGATACGCAATTATGCTGCACTGAATCATACCACTCTTCTTGATGCAGCTTCGACAATCGACTGGAATGCCATAGCCAATCTCCCCTCAGTTGAAGAAAAATGGTTAGCCACCAAACAGGCTATTCTCTGGGCGACTGATTTGGCTGTTCCATTCACTGTTCCTCGAAGGCGCCTTCAGCCCTGGATAACTAGCAGAATCAAAAGAGAATGGCGACTGAGAGGCATTGCATGGGCCGAATACTTGAGGCTTGGGACTCATGCATCATATGAAGTGTACCGTGAACAGCGAAACAGGGCAGAGTACATGCTGAGAATTTCAAGATTTCGATATGAGCAACGTCTGGCATCCAAAGTGAACTCAAACCGTAAAAGATTCTACGCCCACGTTAAGCGGAACAAGAGACTTGTGAACCGTATAGCAACGTTGAGAACTCCAGATGGAAGAACGATTAGCGACCCTGGTAAACAGTGCGAGCTATTTGCCGACAGGTTCTCCTCAATATACCGGGTGGACAACGAGCAACAACCTCCTCCACTGCCGACTTATGATGTTCAGCCAATGCAAGCTATTGAAGTCACTCCTCAAGAAGTTTTTGTGACCCTTTCCAGCATTCAAACCAACAAAAGCCCAGGACCTGACCATATCCATCCAGCAGTCCTTCGTGTTTTGGCGCAAGTTCTGGCAACTCCACTAGCGGACCTGTTTAATCACTCACTTTCAGACGGTGTCGTACCAGAGGACTGGAGAGTGGCTACAGTATGCCCCATTTTCAAGAAAGGCGCTAAAACCGACCCTCTTAACTACCGCCCCGTGAGCCTGACTTCAATCATCTGCAAAGTTATGGAGAAAATTCTGAAAAATGCATTGATGAACCACCTTGAACGAACCAAATCTTTGACTCAGACCCAGCATGGTTTCGTCCCAATGCGATCCTGCCTCTCCAACCTCCTTCTTACGGAAGAATGGATAACCAAGATTTTGGATGATGGCGATGCTGCGGATATCCTGTTTCTGGACTTCTCCAAGGCGTTTGACTCCGTAAACCACCGCCTGCTCCTTCACAAGCTTGATCGGTACAGGATTCACCGGTCCATCATCAGCTGGATTAGGTCGTTTCTACAAGCACGAACTTTTCGAGTTTCTGTGAGTGGATGCACTTCAGCAGAAGCAAATGCTTGCAGCGGAGTACCACAAGGTTCAGTGCTTGGCCCGATTTTGTTCCTCCTGTTCGTCAACGACCTTCCAGACTTACTTCAGGGCAAAGTTTTGCTTTTCGCTGATGATGTCAAACTCATAGCGCAAAGACGCAATCATGCCATCCTGCAAACCGATCTGGATTGTACTGCAAACTGGGCCTCAGACTGGGACCTTCCACTCAACGCAGCCAAATGCAGTCATCTTCCAGTTGGCGCGCGACCATCCCAGCTCTTCACTATCGGTCCGAACAACCATGAAATGGCCTCAGTATCTCAGGCAACTGATCTTGGTGTAAGAGTGGATAGCTCTTTCAAACCGTCTCGTCACTGCGTTGAAATGTCCAGCAAAGCCCGGGGCGTCTTGTTTCAAATTCGACGTTCCTTCATCAACCTGACGGCCGAAGTGTTCCGTCCACTCTATTTGACGCTTGTTCGACCTTTGCTGGAGTACGGTGTTGAGGCGTGCAGTCCCTATCTCCGAAAGGATATACTTCATGTTGAACGCATCCAGAGGCGTGCAACCAAAATGATTTCTGGCTTTGCCGATCTCTCGTATGAAGAAAGACTCCACCGTCTTCAACTTCCGACGCTCGAAATTCGAAGGATGCGAGGGGACCTCATCCTGGTTTACAAAATCCTGAATGGGCTCATCAATCTCCCCGCTGACGAATTCTTTACTCGTGCGCCAGACAGAGGCCTTCGAGGTCATGACCAGAAGCTCTACTGTCGTAAATTTCGGCTTCAGAGGCGTCAAGCATCCTTCTCAATTCGTTCTGTCAACCCCTGGAACAGGCTTCCCGCTGAGGTCATCCAAGCGCCTACTATCAGTGCTTTCAAGAGAAAACTTGATTTATTTTTGTACACTGATTAAATTTTTGCCTATCTTACATGGCTTGTGCGTATGCTTTCTTAGCCAAAAAAAAGAAAAAAAAAAAAAAAAAAAAAAAAAAAAAAAAAAATCACTTTGCGTTATCACAACAACCACTTACCCTTTATTTACTCGCTTCCAACGACCATTTGTCGTCGTAGATATTACGGTGGCAGAAAGCCTTCCCAATAATAATAATAATAATAATAATAATAATAATAATAATAATAATGATGATGATGATGATGATGATTGTTATTATTATTATTATTATTATTATTTTTATTATTTCATACTAGTCTCAATTTAGAGTTTTTTGGATGTTCTTTTTGAACATCAAGTCAATTCCCTTGATCTTAGACATTCAAGCTGTACCTTAACACTTTCACCGTTCCCAACAGACAAGCCTTTTGCAGAATTGGAAAAGAAATTGTCTCGTCAATTTGTTTAAAGCATTTATGGTGGCTTTTCATTATGGTTCCGAGCGTTCCAATAACAACGAGAATCACCTTGACTTCTTTACATTTCCATAGTCTAACTAATTCCCATTTAAGGTCTTGATATTTGTTTTTTGTGTTCTTAGTCCCGCACTCTTGTATCGAAGGGGCAGGCTATATCAATTATTAAGCAAGTTATTTTGTTTTTGTTTAGAAAGATTAAGTCGCGTTAATCATTATTATTATTATTATTATTATTATTATTATTATTATTATTATTATTATTATTATTATTATTATTATTATTATTATTATTTGTATGAAACCATCATTGCAGACTACTTAACTACGCTAGTAATGAATAATTTATTTATTACGTATAAACAGTTGTTCACTATTTATTTCAACAGTGCTCAATATTTTAGTAGAACAAATTACCTGATGATTTCTCTAGAGAATGAAACAGACGCCCTGATCTCTCTCGCATATATATATATATATATATATATATATATATATATATATATATATATATATATATATATATATAGAGAGAGAGAGAGAGAGAGAGAGAGAGAGAGTTAGAGAGAGAGAGAGAGAGAGATTCGTCAATTTAATTTTATTTCGAATACGGGCTAAACAACCTCTAGCTTTTCGACGGTCTCTGTCACAGACAATATCTACAGAAAAGCAAAAACTAAATGAGACCATCCCAAGCAGACATCTTTATATTCGTGGCCTCTGATTTCTTTTCACTTTTATTTCAGACAAACAATGAATAGTAGAATCCTTTCTTCAGAAACCAATGCACACACGCATGGTCACACACTACATCACACATTAATGTCCAGTCATCAAAGAGGGTTACATTCAACGCGAAAAGCAAGCCGGCATACACGAAATAGACGCATACAAAACGAGTCACGAATAGAATTTGAAACAAAGTCATAAGACCATTAACATAAATACTTACATAATCTTACATACGAATCCACATATATTTAAATGCTTACGACGACATTTTAAGCATTAACACACGCATACATGTATATATATATATATATATATACATTAATGCATGTGTTATTGAAAACGACAGGACTATTCTGTTTAGTGATTCCTTATTTTATTTTTTCAATTCGTCGAATGATCTTTTTGACGTTGAAATGAAATGAATTAATGAAGGATCCGTGTGTTTGACTAACGTTTCACTTTTATTTCAGACAAACGGATCCTACATTTTTTCCCTTAAAGACCTGAAGATGATTCCGGAGAGAATCGAAAACGTTAGTCAAACACACGGATCCTACATTAATTCATTCCATTTCAACGTCAAAAAGATCATTCGACGAATGAAAAAAATAAAAAAGGAATCACTAAACAGAAGAGTTCTGTCGTTTTCAACAACACATGCATTAATGAAACAATGCTGCCTAAATACAAACAATTTAAATATATATATATATATATATATATATATATATATATATATATATATATATATATATATATATATTATTTCATGTATCTACATTAAATGTTATAAGGAGATATAATTCTTTATGTATCAATTTTCTGTATTTATTTCAACAGTGCTTGATACGTGAGTAGACCAACGTAGTAAGTTGTGAAAACATATGTATGTCAATTAAGCTACACAGAGGCTTCCGCGTGTCATCCCCAAAGAGAATCGTCAGGCTAAATTGTTAACCTGACGATTCCCCCGGAGATAAAACGCGAAAGCGTCTGTGTAGCTCAATTGCCATGAATATATTGTATGTGTATATATATATATATATATATATATATATATATATATATAGGTATAACCAAGAGAGCACAAGAAATATATACTATAACATAGTTAAGCGTTCAATTGGGGAGAGGAAGTAACTCAACGTTTGATAGGTAAGTAAGAACGTTCATTTAATATCCGAAGATGTATGTATTTCATATAGTGATCAAGTTTGAGCCCGCGGAAAGGGACCCCTTGATTTCTGAGAACTTTGACTGAAGTAAAATGAAACAAGAGAAAAAATAAAGGAGACTTTGAATTACCTACTAGACATCATCCTCGAGTGTCCTCGATCTCTCTGTACTAGGGTTTGTCAGGACAACCTGGCATGACGATACTTCCTTTTTATAAGTAAACCTTGACCAAATATTCAAATTACCTAGTCTTGACAGCACAAATAAGATTACCTCAGCACAGCTATACACTGGCTATCCGAGGTATAGTGCACCTTCTTCGAGTAATGTTACGTGAAGCAACAACATTTAGCTGGATATTCCACCAGACTAGATGAATTCTTGTCCTGGAATCCTTTAAGATCAAGAGGCTGCAATTAAGATATACTATAATATAATTAATTAGTCAATTGGGGAAAAGTGAATTAATGTCCTTAACTTCTTTACAACCTTAACGTTTGTCAAGTAATGGAGAACTTTAATGGAATATTCGAATATAATATGTATTTCATATAGAAATCAAGTTTTAGCCAGAGAAAAGGGGCCCCTTGATATCTGAGAACTTCGACTGAAGTAAAATTAAACAAGAGAAATATATATATATATATATATATATATATATATATGTGTGTGTGTGTGTGTGTGTGTGTGTGTGTGTGTGTGTATTACAGAATATCAGAACAACATTGATACTGTAAGGTTTAAATTGAAACAAAGCGGGTCTATAGTTGCTCTCCTATGCCGAACTGTTTATAGCAGATCATCTATAGCTCCCCTTTATTTGGATTTGAAACCGACGGTACCGATCTTTTTCTGATTTTCTGTAATACATATATGAAATAAATATTACGCTCTTATTTTTGAATTTTCTTAATAATCGAACAATTTGCTGGAATTATCTCGTACTAACCTTACAAACACACACATGCACACATACATATATATATATACATGTGTGTATATAAATATATATATATATATATGTGTGCATATATATATATATATATATACGTATATATATATATGTATATATATATATACGTATATATATATATGTATACGTATATATATATATATATATATATATATATATATATATACGTATATATATATATATATATATATATATATATATATATATAGATATATATATATAGAGAGAGAGAGAGAGAGAGAGAGACTTTGAAAGAGAAAGACTTTTGTGGTGATGAATGATCTCCTGAACGGAATGTTTTGGTAAGCCTTCAAAAAATCACATATAAATGCTCTGTACCGTGTAATCGAGTATCATCGAGCTTATTTTTATTGGCCTAATCTCGGTCTTCACTGAATAAACTATCTTCGAAGTGGAAAATCTAAATATATATATATGTATATATATATATGTATATATATATATATATGTATATATATATATATATGTGTGTGTGTGTGTGTGTGTGTGTGTTAAGTGAATATTTTTGGTAAGAAATCCAAGTAAGAGTGCTACATTGTAGAATTCAGAGCAAGAATAGAATATAGAAAGAAAAAAATCACTAACACATTGCAACTGTCAGCATTTATAATTTATTTCAACTTCCCAGTCTCCTCAGAATGCTAACGGGACAGTTACATATGGGAAATGACAGAAAAAGAAAAAAGAAATATTCACCAGCCAAAAAAGAAATATTATAGGCTAGGAGAGGGGGGATAAAAAAGGGGGACAAGCAACACACTTTAAGTTTAAATCATCATTTGCTGACCTTTTTATATTTTCCTCCCCTTCAAGTGTGTTGCTTGTCTCCCTTTTCTATACCTCCATCTCTCTTTCCCTGTAATATTTCTTTTTTGACTGGTGAATATTTCCTTTTTTTTAAAACAGATACGTCTCGTGGAACTCGGGAATAATAATTATTGAATTCGAGAATCTTTATGGAATTTCGAACTGAACCTTTTATTTAATTTACTTGTTTTCGTTGTCAATAAGAATAGATTGTAACTAAACACTTTATCCGTTGCACCACGGGCCCAATAAGATAACCGAGCACTACAAGACGCAACTTAAGAAAATCGAAGATTACATCGGCAGAAACGTTGTAGGTAAATACATCAAAGCTGAGAACAGTAACCCGAATAATACAAATAATCATTTCTTATCTAATCCTTTTTTAAATAAATTGCATTTTAAATTTCAATAGATTATTAATTAATAGTCAATGAAATATAAAGATGTGTAACTGACGTTGAGACGAGAAAAACAGCTTTTGGACAAGATCAAAGTGTAGTATCTGTTCCGATGGATACTACACGCTATAGACCGGTATCGTCTTGGCCTTCGGGGCTGGATTCCGCCGGTCTGTGGGTTTGTCCTGTGCAGTTCTAGGAGGTCCACCCTCCCAGGCTTTGCCTCCCGTCTTTGGCGTGGAGTAAGTTTATCGCTTATTGCCTGAGGCGCCCCAACCGGGGAATGCGGACGGCGCTGCCCAGGCATTTTTTTCTAAGCCAGAGTGCTCACTTTCTCGG
>OY744538.1:86832231-86842231 GCA_963556195.1 Sepiola atlantica | reverse complement strand
ATATATACATATATATATATATATATATATATATATATATATATATATATATATATATGTAAATAATGTGTGTGTTGCTGTTTAAATGGTCCACTCGTCTAATCGGTGCATGACTATCAGATTATTAAAATGTATATAGAATAATGTCTCTATGTTTTGTAATCTTCAGACGACGACGAGCAGCGAAAGAGAGAGTACTTACCAAAGTGTTGTCGAGTATCTGTGATAGATAAGAAATTAAAACGCGTCTGGATGAGCCTTCGTATTTTCAAAGGAAACATTGTCGTTCGATTCGTCACGTGTAAACTTGGACATGCATTTTCATTGCGAAAAGCGCAGAGAAGACCAATGCACCATGAGAATATTCGTTTTTGCTTGTTGCGTATTTTCAATTTGTGGACATTAATTCCCGTGAAATTTGACGAGAAATCAAATGGCGGTAGTAACTTTTACAAAGTGTTCTTTTAGTAAAATGTCGTGAGGTCCACTTTCACGGTATTAGATGCATATAAGAAGGACGGCGTCTAACTTTATTTCATAAATTACGAAATTTTACAAGTTTTACGGCTTGGAACAGGAGCAGGACACAGTATTATTTACAGTAGAGCCTGTATATATATATATATATATATATATATATATATATATATATATATATATATATATATATATATATATATATATATATATTATATATATATATATATATATATTATATATTTATATATATATATTATATTTTAATATTGTGGAAACATCAGCAAATGTAAGGAATACATTTTCACAAATTAATTAAACACAGTATTTATTTAGATACATTTTTGTCGGTCTCACTAATTACATTTCTCTCTCTCTCTCTCTCTCTCTCTATATATATATATATATATATATATATATATATATATATATATATATAAACTAGTAACACCAGAAAACTTCTCTTATAAAATGATTCCACTAGTATTGATCTCGGTATAATATAATCACAATTTTTAAAAAATATATAATCACAACAAAATTCACTACAAATAATAAACAAAACCTTAAAATAAAATAAATAAAATGCAGAAAGAGCAATTAATACCCTAAATTAAAATTATCAAACATTTTTATCCACATGATAATTACTTATTTGAATTAAAATAAAATAGGAATGACGGTTATAATCATAATTTTATTCTCATTTTAAATTTAACTCACTCTGGCCGTCGCCCCATCTCCCTTCCTCCCACCCCGGCCGAAATTGAGATCATCACAGCACAAACACGTGAAAAACCTCCCACGTAATAATTTGAAACACGACTTGTTGGGGTCCTCCCCCCTCCCCTCTCATGTCCCATGTCACCGTTATAGACAAAGCCCCAACTCTGTCCCCCTCCCCCTCCAATGTATTTTCAATTTTCAATCTCCCGTTAAAGTGAAGTTAAAACTTAGGCCATTTGAATTCCATCGCCAGCCCGATGAGTTGGTCGCTATTCGCACCAATGAAACAAAACCTGTTTTGTCGCAACTAATGGAATAAAATCAATATATATATATATATATATATATATATATATATATATATATATATATTCTGGTGTGACGTGGAAAAACAAACGTCCAGAAACTAAAAATAAGCACACGTCATATGTATATAAATATATATATATATATATATATATATATATATATGTATATATATATATATATATAAATATATTATTAATTAGTTGTTCACTTCCTAAGTGATACATATTCATGCAGAAGATTGCATTCTAAGTCGCCCTTAACTTTATAGGACTATTTCTCGTTGATATATATGTGTATATAAATATATATATATATATATATATATATATATATATATATATATATGTTTTCATGAATATTATGTACATATAAAATCTATGAAAACATATATATCAACGAAGGATACGTCCTATAAAGTTAAGGGCGAATTATAATGCTATCATCTGCATTAATATGTATCACTTAGGAAGTGAACAACTATATATAATTAAGAAGATTATTAAAAAGTGACATCCACGGAAAGAACCATAGCAAACAATTAATAATCACATGTCGTTTGGTAAAAAAAAAATTATAATATTATTTAAAACTGGAATGTGCCAAGCAATGTTCGATGTGGATATGATTGGCGTTGGCGCTGGAATGTACTCTTCGAGTGTTCTTATTTATCGTCCGGCGATTTTAGAACGAATATAAGACGAAAAGTTACATCTGTTCTTTTTTGAAAACGACTGAAACCGGTATAATGAAGCAGCTATTCTAGACGTTTGCCGCACAGCATTACCGTTAAGCATACCAAGTTCTAGGCGATAACATGGGGGGAAAAGATATACTTATCTCCGAATGCTTACAATAAACACCTGCAAACACGGAATGATTGTCTGCTAAAAGAAGGCGCACTGATAGGCAGACCCATACGCATATGTTTGTGAGAGTGAAACAACAGGTGGGTACACAACCTGACACATCGGCATTATCTGAATTCTGATGTCAAAAGTGTAATGTTTATGCAATTAAGGTGGATGTTTGGGCTAATATATCTCGTCACGGACTATATGATTCCTTACAGCCTTCTACTCCAATAGCTTATTTCCTCGTCCTGCCGGCTTCTGGAACTCCCTCCCTGCTCACTGCTTCCCCGACTGTACCGACATGCAGAGGTTTAAAACTAATGTAAACAGACATCTCGCTACACAGCTCCCAACTCAGGATGACACCCAAAACCTACACCCTAATTCCTAGTAGCCCTGACGTGTACAGTGGCGACCTGCCTTGTTTAGGGTCAACTATGTAAAAAAAAAAGAAGATCGCTAATCGGATCCACTATTTCAATCTACATACTTATATTGTGTAGGGTTGCTTTGTTTTATGGCATGTCAACCCTTTTTGTGTTATTTAAAGGTGAATCCGGTCATTTTGGTAAAAGATTACATGCTTCAAGTTAAATATACTAGATCGTTTTTATATGAGTATTGCATTAAGAAGATTATTAAAAATCGAGGTCCACCGACAGAGCCGCAGCAAACAAATAATAATCCACTTTCGTTTGTGGAAAATAATAGTTTATTATTTTATTTTTAAACTGAAAGGTGCCAAGCCATGTTCGACGTGGCTATGGTATTTATTCATAGTTTTTGGTTTAGTTGATGAAAATTGTTGTTTTTGTTTTTAGCTTTGCAGAACATGATTGAGTTTTGAAAAAAAAAAGGGAAAAAAACTATAACATCAATGTTTCCTTCGTTTTAAATCGGGAAACCGGGATCTTCAGACAGCCTGATCTGGTAGCACGAGCATAACACTGTGTAAGAGAAGTGGTAAACTGTAATCGGAAACTGACAGCTGTGTGGGATAAGTGTGATTAAAACCCGAACCTCGCATTAACAATCTGCGATTGATGTAACCGATCACTATTTAGTCAAACACCTAAAAGGCAACCATATTGTGAACGATTTAAATACGGATAAACGTATGCAAGTCTTGTTTCTGAACTACCTGCATTAAGGAACCGAGTGAATATAAAAGGAACGTGTTTGACGAGGAGAAAAAGAAAGGAAACATTACGTTGTGCGAGACAGGTCAACCATTGGTGACAGTGTTTTTTTGTTACTGGTGATAGTGTCAGTTGTGGCGCATGTGTCGTCTTTTCTTTAGTGTGTTCTCAACAAAATCCTGTTTTAGCCACCAACATTGTTTGGAAAGAAATAATACGATGTCTTCTTTAGTTTTATACTAGAAAGGTTTATACACATTTTTTTAAAAATTTAACTAGACTTTATATACGTACAGTGCAGCTAACTTGAAATGCATTTTTCATTACCGGAAGTCGTTCTAGAAGAAAAAAAGATGAACATGATTTAAACTTACAATATATGTTAGTTATCCTTTCAGCAGTTTCCCAAACCGGGTATTATCGCAGGATTGATTCCCAGCAACTTTTCTTTGGTATGGCGGCTTTAAGTTCTTACGTGATTATAATATCACTCTCTTTCCTACCAATATGCCTTTCCAAAGAATCCAACCCCCATATTTTTTCTACCCTCTCTGCACATGTACGTTCTGTAAAATGCATCGATTTAAGCCATATCTCATGCCATTAAAAAGCTTCCAATAAAGAAGAAGCGAAATATTAGTCCATCCCACATAGCTTGTTTGTCGTGATTTCAGGTCTTATATTTAGGTTTTATTTATTTTAAATGCATACACCAAACTAAACACATAGCATAGACATTAATTTGCCTTAATACAAATAAGGGGCAATAAATAATGAAAAAAGGTATGATATGCCGTTAAACAGAAAACCTATTAATATTTACTAAATTAGAAATTAAACAATACAATATTATTGATAGGACGTAAAGCAGGCACACGAAACTGAAAAGGATTGACACAGGCATTAAATGACCCCTAAACGTATTGATATGCCGTAAAATAAATAATTGAATACGGCATTGAATAGTCCAAAAAGGAATGTAAAAAAGAGATGGTAAACCAAAATAAATTAATTTAGCATATAGTAGTCCTAAAAATGAGTGATATGCCGTAAAACGGAGAAACTAAGACAAAATAAATGAAGTCAATATTTAATAGTACAAAAATGGAGTGATATGCCGTAAAACAGAGAAAAGATCAAATATATGATTTCGACATATTAAATGTTGAAATAATATAGTTTGGCTTTTCTCCGTTTTACGGCATATCACTCCATTTTGTACTATTGTACTAGTGTACAAAATGGAGTGATATGTCGTAAAACAAAGCTACTAAGCCAAATTAAAAGAAACTCCGCATTAAATAGTAAACAATGGAATGATAGTCCGTAAAAAAGAGAAATTTAGCTAAATTAAAAGAATTTTGCAATAAAATAGCCCCAAAAGGATTGATATGCCGTAAAACGGAGAAAATAAGCCAAAATAAATGAATTCAACATTAAATTGTACAAAATGAAGTAAAACGGAGAAATTTAGTCAAAATATATTAATTCGACATTTAATAGTAAAAAAAATGAATTCTATACCGTAAAACGAATCAACTATGCCAAATTAAAAGAATTCGACATTAAATTGTACAAAATGGAGTGATATGCTGTAAAACAGAGAAATTTAGCCAAATTAAAAGAATTGGACATAAAATAGTCCAAAAAGGATTGATATGCCGTAAAACGGAGAAACTAAGACAAAATAAATGAATTCAACATTAAAGTGTACAAAATGGAGTGATGTGCCGTAAAATATAGAAATTAAACCAACATATATTAATTCGACATTTAATAGTACAAAATGGAATAATATGCCGTAAAACGGAGAAATTTAGCCAAGTTGAAATAATTGGACATAAAATAGTCCAAAAAGGATTGATATGCCGTAAAACGGAGAAACTAAGACAAAATAAATGAATTCAACATTAAAGTGTACAAAATGGAGTGATGTGCCGTAAAATATAGAAATTAAACCAACATATATTAATTCGACATTTAATAGTACAAAATGGAATAATATGCCGTTTTACGGCATATTATTCCATTTTGTACTATTAAGTACAAAATGGAATAATATGCCGTAAAACGGAGAAATTTAGCCAAGTTGAAATAATTGGACATAAAATAGTCCAAAAAGGATTGATATGCCGTAAAACGGAGAAACTAAGACAAAATAAATGAATTCAACATTAAAGTGTACAAAATGGAGTGATGTGCCGTAAAATATAGAAATTAAACCAACATATATTAATTCGACATTTAATAGTACAAAATGGAATAATATGCCGTAAAACGGAGAAATTTAGCCAAGTTGAAATAATTGGACATAAAATAGTCCAAAAAGGATTGATATGCCGTAAAACGGAGAAACTAAGACAAAATAAATGAATTCAACATTAAAGTGTACAAAATGGAGTGATGTGCCGTAAAATATAGAAATTAAACCAACATATATTAATTCGACATTTAATAGTACAAAATGGAATAATATGCCGTAAAACGGAGAAATTTAGCCAAGTTGAAATAATTGGACATAAAATAGTCCAAAAAGGATTGATATGCCGTAAAACGGAGAAACTAAGACAAAATAAATGAATTCAACATTAAAGTGTACAAAATGGAGTGATGTGCCGTAAAATATAGAAATTAAACCAACATATATTAATTCGACATTTAATAGTACAAAATGGAATAATATGCCGTAAAACGGAGAAATTTAGCCAAGTTGAAATAATTTGACATAAAATAGTCCAAAAAGGATTGATATGCCGTAAAACGGAGAAACTAAGACAAAATAAATGAATTCAATATTAAATTGTACAAAATGGAGTGATGTGCCGTAAAATATAGAAATTAAACCAACATATATTAATTCGACATTTAATAGTACAAAATGGAATAATATGCCGTAAAACGGAGAAATTTAGCCAAGTTGAAATAATTTGACATTAAAATAGTCCTAAAAGGAGTGATACGCCGTAAAACGGAGAAATTAAGCAAAATGTACACACTCACAAAACCCCAAACACAGATGTACAGAAACACATATGTGTGTTTGTGTTTATGTGTACTGTGTGCACATATGGACAAAAAATAGGAGTGTGTAATCGATTCTAAGGGAAGAAAAGGGAGGAGGGGGGAAGAGGAAGAGAGAGAGAGGCAAAAGAGAGGGCATCCCTTTGTCACATTACGCGTAATTTACCATAATTGATTAAACATGTTCTTTGCGCCGAGTTCCGGGAAGAAAGATGGCAGTGCTTGACAGGCCTCACATGGAAGCAAGACAATCGATCGAGGAAAGAATTTCCTGATATTTTCGTGTATCGATTTTTGTCCTCATAATTCAAAATTAAGTACAGGTCAAGGGGAGTGCATTCAGCTGTTAGACATATATTGTCTGGGTCGGATGGACTGAGAGGACGAATTGGTGTATATGTGTCAGTCGCAAGACGAACACCAATACAAACAGATAGAATGTATTCATTTATATGAATGTATATATATATATATATATATATATATATATATATATATATATATATATATATATATATATATATATATTCGGAGTTTTTGAGATGAGGGTTGATAATTGGTAGAATTTGGTATATTCGGACTACTGTTCTCATCTTGGGTGTTTTTATCACAACGTTTCGGCCGATGTAACCTCCGACTTCTTCAGGACCCCTGGTGCAGTGGATATAGTACTAAGTATAATTCAGTTCTAAGTGACATTCATCTGAAAGTCGAAGGTTCAATCCTCAGTGCGGGCGATACGAAGAATTGCGAATTACTGAAGACTTCTTCCCAGTCATGGCTGATGGAACGAGAGCATGCTACCCCAGTGAATTTAATAAAAGGTTCAGTTCGAAATTTCGTCCAGATTCCCGAGTTCGCCAGAAAGATTCCCGAGTTCGCCAAGGTGCACTTCAATACGTTCGGAGGTTACATCGGCCGAAACGTTGTGATAAAAAAAACAATGTGAGAACAGTAGTCCGAATATACATAATTCTACATATATATATATATATATATATATATATATATATATATATATATATATATCCCTTCTTTTGTAATATAGTAGGAAAAATCCCAGCAGAGTGGTCGATTAATTGAGAATTAAAATTAAAATTAAGAGATTAATATTTATTAATTTTTTAGTACAGAAAAATGTTGTACTAATTTTTCTGTACAGATATATATATATATATATATATATATGTATATAAGATTTTGGTCTTGGTTTGTTTGTCCATTTTACGCCTAAATCAATGATGGATCATATTGTAGACGATTTATGTAAACGATGTATTGTAAACGATTATTTGAACACAAGTTGTTATTTAACCTATTTCTGAAAGAAAGGTTAGAGGTATAACTTGCCGGTCGTATTACTGGGTAAATGACTACACTTGATTCCATTCGATATGAAGTCGACTTAAACGATTTCATAGTCCGCTTTTTCATCCATTAGCGTAAGCATTCACGCTAAAACGTCACTGTATGGTGTACATAAACACGCAGCCGTAAACCTATAATAGTAATGATTAAATGCATGTTTTATTCATTCATGTGATAATTAAATAATTTTGTTTTAGTAAGTTTTTATTATGTTTTATTAATAAGTAACCAGTTACGAAGGCCAACATTTACTGGACGCCAAAGCTTACTAGGATGATGGATTGTCAGTTGAATGAGGAGGAATCTTATAAAACGATCGACCACGATTTATAGAATGATCAACATTTGATTACATATGAGGACGGTTTATTTGCATCCAAACAAATAACAGGATATAACTAGTATTATTTGACTACAGTAGTGTTAGGCTTTTCCCTATATATTTTAATCGCACAAAATACACGCTAAAGTATTCATACATTATGGAATTGAGTTATGTTCGCAAAACTTATATTATATTTGTTCACATTAGCCATCATTTGCAAATAACGGACCAAGTGGCCATTTACTCTCTCCTCTCTTTCTCTCTCTCTCTCTCTCTCTCTGTATATATATATATATATATATATATATGAAGCAATCCAACAAAAGATATAAGCGTCAGCTAATATCTTATAATTGGTGAAACATCCGGATAAAAACTGAAGCTCAATATACTGGATAGAGCATTAATATTATAATATAAAATGAAATAATAAAATAAGGTGTCAATCAAATTTTATTAGAATTCAAAGTTCAAGCAAAGTATCCTTAAGTCCTTAGCTCATGAGTTTTCAAAGATAATTCTCCTCTTCAGAGGACCATTACCGTAGTTATACTACTACAGGTAATAAAATTACGCTTTGAAAATATATAAAATTATATACACAAATACATAAAAATACATAACATCAAATATATCAACCCAAAAACATACTTTTTGTTGAATCTATACAATCCATCCAGGTCATACAAATTGAGAAACATAATCAGGAAAGACATTCAGAGGGTTAACCGAGGATTACTCCAAGTTATAAATAGCAGTCCATAAACGTGAAATTGAAGGAGCTGACAAAGTCATCCAGTCGCGAAATATATATATATATATATATATATATATATATATATATATATATATATATATATATATATATATATTAAATTAAACATAAGCGATGTATCGTTTAATAATAATCTATTGTTATAATATAAAGCTCAATATATTGAATAGAGCAATCAATTCTAGAGATGAAAGATGAGAATAAAAAATTGTAAAGATACAAAATGTATTTAAACATCAAAAGTTCAAAGCAAGGAGTTTCATACCCTTAATCCATGGATTTTCAAACACTAACTTTTTATATCAGCTGTTTTGTTTTTGACGGTGACTGCCCTAACTTTGCGTTTTCTTCTCAACCAAAAGTATCTTAATCTTTTGGTTTTTTGTGTAAAACAATGTTTCAAAGTAAAATGTTGCCGGTATTTATCTGCTGATTAAAAAAGTTTGTCTTTGAAAAAAACATGGATTAAGGATATGTTTTGAACTTTTGATATTCTAATAAATATTGTATCTTAACAATCTTTTTCCTCATCTTTCAACTCTAGAATTGATTGCTCTATTCAATATATTGAGCGTTATATTATCACGATAAATTATTATTAAACGATGATTTACTTATCTTTGATTTTATTCAACATTTAAATATTATGTATATATATATATATATATATATATATATATATATATATATATATATATATATATATATATATATATATGAAGCAATCCAACAAAAGATATAAGCGTCAACTAATATCTTATAATTAGTGAAACATCCGGATAAAAAAACTCATGAGCTAAGGACTTAAGGATGCTTTGCATGAACTTTGAATTCTAATAAAATTTGATTGACACCTTATTTTATTACTTCATTTTATATTATAATATATATATATATATATAAAGATAGAAGAAATAAGAGTGATAAGCATGTACGAATGTCCAAATTTATTTCAAATTTCGATTGTTCAATGCAAAGTGTATTCTGTAATAAACTAGTGTTTATTATT
>OY744538.1:86802231-86822231 GCA_963556195.1 Sepiola atlantica | reverse complement strand
GGGCCCTTTACTTATTCTACAAAAAAAAAAAAAAAAATCAATAAATAAAAAAGTTATGAATTTTTAAAAATAGGACCCTTATTTTTGCCCACCCTGTATATATATATATATATATATATATATATATATATATATATATATATATATATATATATATATATATATATATATTACATGGTAAACAGCTGATGATCCCCGTGTTAATATTAGACGCTTAAGGTCTCCTGTTTTTGTTTCACTCTTAGATAATTAACCCCCCCCCTTTTTTTTTACTTATATTTTTTCATTTATTAATTTTCCAACGTTAAGTCTGCAATATCTTGGATTTAGTTAGTTTGTCTGGGAATTTAAACTGCATTTTACATTTTTTATTTTTTTATTTTAATGACTCAAAGCGTCTTTAGACTATATATATATATATATATATATATATATATATATATATATATATATATATATATATATATATATATATATATATATATATTTAACGGTGAGCTTAATATACATCGAACGGGGAGGTGGAAGACAGAGTTAGTACTTACTTTTCCCCCGGGAAACGAAGATTAGGGGTAGGATGAAAAGAGGGGAAGTGGGGGGAGGGGTGAAGAGAGGGGAGCAGGGAAGGGGGGAGAAGGGAGGGGTGAACGGAAATACAGTGGGGCGAGTGAGAGGGTGAGGGGTTACCAGGATAAGATGGCGACCGCAGAAGACACAGCGTTTGCCCTTAGAAACTGGGTAATATAAATAAATACATATGCTTCCATCCCGTCACACAAAATTTAGCGAGTTAAATATGTGCATTTTTCTAGCCCCAGGAAGGTTATTAACACTAAATTGGGAGGTGACGGCGATTAAGTGGATATCGACACGGACTGAAGACCTGGGTGTTCCAAGTTCGAATCCAGTCGGTTCCACAGTACCACTTTCACTCAGGGATGTTGGCAACCTTCTCGTGGTCCTTCCCGTAAGTACCCGATATCTTTCCAGAAAGATTTCTAACTAGAAAAACATCGGGGAAACTAATGCCAAGACCAGAATCATCTGATTCACACGAAAGAAGAACAATAAATTATACAGATTCATGTAGTAAACACCGTGGAAGTTCCACGGAGTCCCGCTAGTTTTTTTTTTAGAGATAAGCATGAATCCATATATTTTCATTCCAGCTCTCTATTAATTAATAGATTAGAGTAGACTCTCAAGCGTTTCTTAGGCAACAACACTAGGAGAAGGAAAACTGTGACATGACATCGATTTTTACTCTTCTTTTCCTGTCATTGTGTTCAGTTGTCCTGCACATCTCTTTTGCGTTTGTCTCCTGCAACTTCGGTTCATGAAAGGTGTTGTGTGATTACGAAACCTTTGCTTCACTATGGGCTCCTCGTGCAGGTACCTTTGTAAGTATTTACGATTGTTTCTCAAGACAAAAAGATGTTTAGACGTACGAGCTGTTTTTACAAAACGTTGGCCGGAAGTCTTTTTACTTTCATTGTTTTTCCTGTTTTTAAAGCTATGTCGTTTTTAAGGATTTACTTACTTAAGTTAATATACTTTTATATAGGATGTTGAATTTTAAATTTAATTCAAAATTTAATTATTGCATTATTTTTTAACCATTAAATTATTTACAGATATAATTTGTAATAAACCTTTTAATGTGTAAAGTGAATTTTGTTAATTAATCTCTGTTTTTACATGTATTCCATGTGAATATCTTCCAAAATGTTTAATCTGATAATACAAGAGCATTTAATAAGAATTTTACAATCAGAAATAACTTCATCTTCGACAGTTTAATTGTGTTCAAATTCCTTTCAAATTTCGCAGAGTCGTGTTTAATCGTTTTTTCTACTATTAAAATATTAAAATGGCTGACTCGTTTACGAAGAAACTTAAATGCTTTATTGTGTATTTTATTTCTATTATATATTTTTTGTTCAATTAGGATTTTCGAAAAAATTGTTTACTTTATACTATTGTATTATTTTTTTATTTCACTTAACAATCGACACTGGCAGGTGTGAGAAGTTCTCTAACATAGTAAAGGGAGCCACCCTCTTTGCCGCAGTCTCGGCAGTATTTTATATGTATTTATTCCAATTCATGTTGCCTTTAAATGTTAGGTTACGTTAAATTATGATAGGTTAGTATCAATAATCGATGAATAGTTAATAAAATAATACTGTGTAATTCACGTAGAGGCGAGAAACACACATATACACGAGAGTTTTTTTTCATAATTTTATTAATGTAGAAATGATATTCGTGGTTGAGAATCAGACGAATGGACTGTGTATAGGTAATTCTTATGGACACTCATCAAAATGTGATACAAGGCTGGATGGTGAGACAAAACCATCTACTACAAGAGGCACTCCTTTCCCGGTACCTGGAACCTGGTACCTGGTACCTGGTACCTGGTGTGGTATTCACCCTTTCTAGTAAATCACAAGTGGCACCAAGTCGCATGTATTTCTCGATCAGGGAAAATAACGACGTTTGTTTTTAGATGTATTTTTTTGCGGGTGAGTATGTCTGTCTGTCCTTCCATATACATCTCTCTATTTGTCTATCTATCTCTCTCTCTCTCTCTCTCTCTCTATATATATATATATATATATATATATATATATATATATATATATATACAAAAATACGTCGGTGATATACACAAATTCTTTATTTAAAAACTATACATTTCATATTCCAGCGAAGTAACATAGTTTTATTGACATGGGTGGGCATTTACTGTTTAGAAAAGGCCCCTACAATCCATATAAAATCTTCGGCCAGGCATACTCAAATGGTCACCCATCTGATACTGATAAGTCTCCACGTCGCTTAACGTTGGTAATCTAACGGTAGACGTGTATGAGTCGACCGGCGATCAAGCAGCTCCTTCCTACGAAGAGGTGCTGCCAGGACGTGGCACCTTCTATAACCGAGCTGAACTATATCTTATTTCAAACACAAAGCTCAAACACCCCATCAAGCTTTCACTTAGTTCAAATGTGTGACCAGCTTTTATCGTCGTGTCAAGTCAGTATAGACCAGGGGTGGGCAAACTTTTCAGAGCAAGGGCCACATTAAAAAAAAAAATTTTTTTACTGGGCCGCAAAGTATCCAATATAAATCATATCTGAATTAACCGAAATATATGGATTGCAAAGCGAAAATGCAATCATTTTTCATTTACTAGCATTTTGAAGGGCCGCATGAATTACATTGTCGGGCCGCATGCGGCCGCGGGCCGTAGTTTGCCCACCCCTGGTATAGACCATCACGTGGCGTTTAGGAATTGTTACAGGCCACTATAAGGTTGACCTTTCTCACACTCATCACGCTAAATCATGTAAGGAACGAATTAACATATCAAAAAAACATGGGCAATTTTGAGGGTTTCGAACCGAAGAAAAACGGGCGAAATCAAACCAATAGTCAATAAATAAGTGTTACCAAACGCAATTAAAGTTACTTTTGTACCTTCCTGGATCATGTTTTGTGTGTTTTAATGCATTTTAAGTGATTTTTATTACATGTTAATATTTCTGTTCAATATATAATCTTTTGAACTTGGTGAGTCAACATAGCCGAGAGCAATTTGTAACTCTACTCTTCGGTTATTTCCGGAAAGTAAGCACTCTGTAAATCTATCTTCGGTTATTTCCGGAAAGTAAGCACTCTCTAAATCTATCTTCGGTTATTTCCGGAAAGTAAGCACTCTGTAACTCTATCTTCGGTTATTTCCGGAAAGTAAGCAATCTGTAACTCTACTCTTCGGTTATTTCCGGAAAGTAAGCAATCTGTAACTCGACTCTTCGGTTATTTCCGGAAAGTGTGGTCGGCCATGTTGTCTCAGTTAGTTAAAAAAATAGTATAATGAATGAAATCTTAATATGCAATAAAAAGCACCTAAAAAAAGCATTAAACCCCCCCCCCCCAAAAAAAAATGAACCAGGTCGGTAGAAAAATAACTTTTATTGCCTTTGGTAACAGTTATTTGTTAACTATTTGTTTATTTAGCCCGTTTTCCGTCTGTTGGAACCCCTTCACAATCGCCAAATAAAGACACGTGTGAGTATATTTATACACGCTCAAATCAGTGTGTGTATTTTATTGGAAAACCAATGTGTGTGTATTTCTGTACATATGCGTATATATTGATAAAAAAGGGGAATTTCCTTTTTCAATAATCTGCGGTTCCATGAATCTCTTCTCTTCGATGTTCGTAAATGTTGCAAGGTATTCAACCGAGCGGTAATACGTAATGACAAAAATACGTCGGCGATCATCTATCTCAGTCGGCTCATGTCGATGAAAAGAGTTCAGGCTGAATAAGACTTTCTCGATAACTATCGCAGTCTCATCATATCGTTTCCTCTATCAATCAACTTAACTTTAGACTTAATCTGGCCTTTTCATAGACATATTTCTCTTCTCTTCAATATCCTCTTTCTCCCCCTCCCCCTCCCTCTCTCTCTCTCTCTCTCTCTCTCTCTATATATATATATATATATATATATATATATATATATATATAGTCTCTGAAGTTTCTCAACCATTAAAACTATATTAAAAAACAAAAAAAACAAAAAAAATTATAGTCCCAAGTCTTTCAGTGGAAAATGACTCATGGAGGTCAATTTATTTTTTACAGTTATTATATTAGTTTGTTTCTAACACTATTTTAAGGGATCATCAGTTGTTTACCATGAAAAACTGTTTCGGGAATCTATATATTATATATATTAGTATTTCATGTATCAACATGAAATTTTATGAGGAGATATACTTTTTTATGTATCAATTTTCAGTATTTACTTCAACAGTGCTCGATACGGAAGTAGAGCTAGGTAGTAAGCTATGAAAATATATTTATGGCAATTAAGATACACAGAGGCTCCTGCGTTTAATACCCGGGGGAAATCTTCAGGCTAAAATGCATGGAGTTATTTTTGCCGGGTGTTTTTATATACACGGCTAGTTCGTTAACCAATCAGATTACTGCTGGCCGTGTATATAAAAACACCCGTCAAAAAAAAATCCATGCATTTTAGCCTGAAAATTCCCCCCGGGGATGAAACGCGGGAGCCTCTGTGTAGCTTAATTGCCATGAATATATTTCCATACCTTCTATATATCTATATATATATATATATATATATATATATATATATATATATATATATATATATATATATATATATATATTTATTTATATGCATATATATATATATATATATTTATTTATATGCATATATATATATATATATATATATATAGAGAGAGAGAGAGAGAGAGAGAGAGAGAGAGAGGGGGAGAGAGAGAGATGGATATATATATAGAGAGAGATAGTGATAGAGAGAGAGGGGGGAGCGAGAAAGAGAAATGGAGAAGAGGAGAAACATCTCTGGCTGGTCTTTTGGCTAAGATCAAAGTGTAGTATCTGTTCCGATGGATACTGCACACCATAGACTGGTATTGCCGTGGCCTTCGGGGCTTGATTTACGCCGGTCTATGGGTCTGTCCTGTGCAGTTCTAGGAGGTCCACCCTCTCAGGCTTCGCCTACCCTCTTTGGGGAGGAGTAAGTTTATTGCTTACTGCCTGAGGCGCCCCTACCGGGGAATGCCGACGGGGCTTCCCAGGCAATTTTTAAACCCCACTTTCCCGACCTGACCTTGGGTCAGATCTTACTTGTGGGAGTAAGATTAAAACTGGCCTTGTGCCTAACTCCTGGAGAGGAGTAAATCAATACTCTGGTGCCTCTAAACGTAAATTCACTAGACCAACTCGACAATCAGTTAAATCCTATCCATTCACTGTGGAGCTCCCCAGATGCCGAAGAGCGTTCTACTCCAATAGCTTCTTTACTTGTGCTGCTGACCGCTGGAACTGTCTCCCTGCTCCCTGTTTCCCTGACAGTACCGACATACAGATGGGGGTTTAAAACTAATGTAGACATCTCGCTACACATGTAAAAAACAAATGTCAGCTATAGATCATTTTTTTTAATCAAAACTTTTAAATAGAATTTAAAACAATTTTGATGTGATAACGTTTCATTTTGTAAAATCCGCGAATTTAAATATTCATTTTCGTTTTTAAACTGTTGATAATAATTTTTTTTAGTTTGCTGGATAGCTAATTGGCGATGACAAATAGAATTCTAAAGGAAATACCTTTAGGAACTGATAAACAAGTAAGATAAATACAAAATAATTGGTAATTTAGATGTGCCCAAAATTCACATATATACACTAAACTCATGCAATAACCATTACGACAATACTTTCTTTCATCTATTATGTAAAAAGAAGTGTATGGGTGTGTGTTTGTGTGTGTGTATGTGGGGGTTGTTGTGTATCCAGATAACATGAAAGAACTAGCAATAAAACACCCACAAAGTTTGTATTTCCTTGATCAGCGTTGCCAGGAATTAATCATATCTCAAATTCAGAAAAAACGTGCATTGTTTGAGAATTAGATCGCCACGATTTTGTTAGGGGTGGATATTTCATATTTTTCCCAATAACTAAAGAGTAGTGTCTGATTTTTTATGATCCATTCCTCGATAAATCCATAAAAGTGTGTGTGTATGTCCAGAGTGAGGAATGGGATGGGCGAAGAAAAAAGAGCTGGTGGCGAAAAGGAAAACAGAAGTGGGGCCAATGAGAAATAAATAGACGTTTTAATGCAAATATGTTACACTTTTGTCCCGAATAACGCCGGGTAGCCCTGCAAGTTCAATATAAGTTCTTGTTATCTTATATATAAATGAAAGTTAGACTTTCTCTCTATTTCCTTGACCGGAATAGATTCATAAACTATAGGTGGATAAAACAATCTATTCCATCAGAGAGGCCGAATTTTGGACGCTTTTATTCTTAGAAATCATTTAGTCTCAGAAAACAATATATTATTTTATAAGTTTATAGTGAAGCCAGTGTTCGAAATTACTTGCTGCACTTCCCATCGATCGACAAATGTAAGTCAAGATGCAAGGAGTCTTGAGTACGACAGAGAACTCTGCCAGCATAAACGGACGAATACTGATGTTATATCGGAGTTTTCATTTCGCTAAACTAGTTACACAACAAAAAGCAAAAAGTCCCGCCTACCCTACTATTTAATGTATAGCTCAATGGAACAGATATATAGATCCATACCCTTTCAGTGTGCATTAATGAAAGCGATACAGAGGGTTTTTTACTCCGCCTAATAAAACCGGTATTGTCCGGGCTTTTGGGTCTGGATTTACGCCGGTCTATTGGGGGTTGCCAGTCCTGTGCAGTTTTAGGAGCTGCACCCTCCCAGGCTTTGCCTCCCCTTTTTGGAGAGGAGTAAGTTTATTGCTTACTGCCTGAGGCGCCCCTACCGGGAAATGCCGACAGGGCTGCCCAGGCAATTTATAAATGGCCAGAGTGCTCACCTCTCGAGCGCTGGCTTATCTAATCCCACTTTCCCGACCTTGTGTCACATCTTACCTTGTGGGAGGTAGATAAATAACGCGATACAGTAATCTTGAGAAAAGTCGAAGCCAGGACGCTGAGCTTACAGTCCACTACACAACTTCAACAGACTTGTATTAAAACATAGATATATACCTGCATTTTATTTACCTCCTCTCTAAGAGGTGAGACACAAGGTAAGGTGTGGGTTTTGATGGAATGAGTTTGATTCGAACCTGAAACACCCAGGTTGTTATTCGGCGTCATTAACCACTTAGCCCCCGTACCATCCATAGATATATACATATATATAAGTTGGCTGAAACCTGTCTATTTACACTTGATTGAGTGGTTAAAATCTTGGGAGAGGCATCGACATTTGACTTCAGATTTTGGTAAACTCCCAAATACTTAACGCTATTTTTTTTCTTCCACAGACAGATTACTGTCACTTTTACGATCTGGCATTAAACACCGTTGCTGAAGTCTCAGTACATACATTACTTTGGCACATTTTTTTACCATTTCGTTTTCGCCTCACTTACTCCGAGATGTGCGCAATGCCCTTGGGCTGCAAGTGGTTAGTCGGTTTTTCAGTTGTCATTTTAGTAACTACCCCTATCGTGAATTTCATTTAAAACGTAGATTTATAAACATATTTCTCACATTTTAACTCATGCGTTTTGCCCCAGACTCTGACCCACGTCTTTATTTCATAGTTAGTTATCCGACTCCCATAATTGGGGAGTGTAGAGTCACTCCTTTTTGCTATTATCCTCTGTAGTAGTCGTTTTCATCATCAAATAAAATTTACAAAATTACGTTATATTTACAAAATTACGTTATATTTACAAAATTACGTTATATTTACAAAATAAACGCATACAAAACAAATCAATCCCATTGTATTAGAAATTCAAAACTTGGACCATAGTTTTGTTTTACCAAAATGACTGACTTCAATAAGTAATGCCCCTAACAGTTTCGATATAGGGTGAATCAAATGAGCAAGCCTAATCTTGTAGAATTTGGTATATACGCAACGAAGGACGCGTGGCGCAGTGGATATAGTACTAAGTAAAATCAGTTCTAAGTGACAGTCATCTGAAAGGTGTAGGTTCAATCCTCAGTGCGGGCGATACGAAGAATTGCGAATTACTGAAGACTTCTTCCCAGTTACGGCAGATGGAACAAGAGCATTCAACCTCCGTGGATTTAATAAAGGTTTCCGTCCAGATTCCCGAGTTCGACAGAAAGATTCCCGTCTTCGACAAAGTACACCTGAAGAAGTTCGGAGGTTACATCGGCCGAAACGTTGTGATAAAAACACCCAAGATGATAACAGTAGTCTGAATATACCAAATTCTACAAATTATCAACCCTCATCAAAAAAATTCCGAAACATAGGCTTAATCTTGTACTTGATTTAATGAAAAACATATAAACTAAACTTATGTTTTCCTTACCAAAATGGAAGCGAGTTTTATTTTATTTTTTTAATGGAAATAGCGCAAGACAAGGCATGAAGCCACTTGATGTAAATAGCTAACAAGAACGAAATATGATTATCACAAACACATGAGATACCTAGTTGCATTAGTCTTGAAAAGACCAAGGCTATAGGTAGGAGGAAAACAGTCAGCAGGAAGAGAGTTCCACAAGCTTGCTATTCTTGGAAATAAGCTACTTGAATAGTAAGTTGTATTACAATGAGATATCAAAACAGCGAATTGATGGAGACCACTAGACCAACGAGTCAAACGAGCTGGAACAAAGGAAGCAGGGAATAGATCACACAATTCTGAAGAACACGTGCAATAATAGTATTTATGAAAATGGTTGAGACAAGCTGTAAGAGAGAGGATGTAAATAAAAAGAAAGTGTTGGGCCAATCAAATTACAGACGCGTTTCTGCACCTGATCAAATACCCTCAAATGGAACAGAGATTCACATATGACAACAACACTCCATGCATGGTTTGATACTAGATGTGAGAGATATTGTATCTGATTTTTGAATTTAAAGTCGTCTGGCATGATATCGTATATGTTATGGAATATTCTGAATAATATTTTTGGATTTGATAATCAGATTTAAGGTTTTTTTTTGTTACTGAATTTGACTTTGTGTTTGATCTTGTTTCTACCGATCTCTGATCGCCAATATGCCATTCTTCTATTTTGGGATACCATAGGGTTTGTCGTTTTCCCGTCTTTCTTATGAAGGAGGGGGGGTTATAACAAATTGGTGAGTCGCGATTGCTTTTGACTTCTCCAGAAAAATGTGTAAAAGACATGTTGTAATGAAATAATACAATGACATAACTTTCATCCAATACTCTTTTACTCTCACTCTCTCTCTCTCTCTCTCTCTCTCTCTCTCTCTCTCTCTCTCTCTGTCATATATGTATATATATATATATATATATATATATATATATATATATATATATATATATAAGCAAGAATTGTTGAACATCACGGAACATATTCATTAAAACTAAACAGCCTAACATTAACAAAATAGCTTTCAACACAGGTACCAACATATTAAAAGTATTCCATAATTAAATGGAAATTAAGTAAAAACAAAATAAATAAATAAATACATAAATAAATTAATAAATTGATAAATAAATAAATAATAGTAATAATAGTAATAGGAATAAATAATAATACATAAATAAATAATAGCAAAAAATAAGAACTAATAAAATAAATAAGTAAACAATAAAACCAAACACACAAACGATAGAATAAAATGAACTCAACAACACACCCTCTTCTCTCTTTCATTCGCCAGTAACGATAACTATAAAACACTAACTCCAGTCTTCTTATTTAAATAAATAAAAAAAAAACCCTGATCCTGAAGACGGCTATGAAAGTCGAAAGCGCTCGAGAAAATGGCCGAATTAAAAACTATCGGTGAAGTACTATACGGATTGCCACCTGAAACCAGAAAGATGGCTCGACGGTTTGAGAACCTCACGAGGAAAATATACAAACGCGAAAGTTCCGTGATGTTCAACAATGCTTGCTTAGATAATGACTTGCTGCCTAAATATGTATATATATATATATATATATATATATATATATATATATATATGTATATATATATATATATATATATATATATATATATATATATATATATATAGATATATATATATATAGAGAGAGAGAGATAGAGGGATAGATAGATAGATAGATAGATAGATAGATAGATAGATAGATAGATAGATAGATAGATAGATAGATATGCTCGGGGTTTCAAATCGCGCGACCAATAGTGCATAGTTATATCTCTATGCTAATGAGCCCCGATTAAACAGGACGAAACGTATACGTACATAGATAATAACCAACATCAAATATTTATTATTTGTAGCCCCTAGTAACCCCTCTAGATGAGCACTGTAAGTGTAGTATTAACACAACATGGCGTCGCTAGCTATAAATGCATCGTTCCTTTCATTAAGTCGAACGCTCTCATGACGTCAAGCCACCGAAATAAGTGTTAAAATTATCGCTGTTTATTTAGCTATCCAGCAGTGGCCGAATGGTTCTAGGTGTCGGGATTTGATTTGTAAAATACTCGGGGTTTCGAATCACGCGACCAGTAGTGAATAGGTATATCTCTATGCTGATGAGTCTTGATTAAAATAGATGAAACGTATATGTACATAGATAATAAACAAAAACAGATTATATATATATATATATATATATATATATATATATATATATATATATATATATATATATAGTAGACATATGCGTTCAGTCTCAATAAACCACAGTATTTATAATCATAATCGCCGCCAAACACCTTATATAAATACTAACACATGGTCTATACCAGATCAACCTCATTTCCCCAAAGATGGGCCCAGATGGGCCAGAAAGTACTTGGTAGACAAATCTAAACTATGGCAAATCCATCAGTCAATTCCCCTCCGATCCTTATTCAGACTATTGAAAGTTTCTACCAAAGGATATCTAGACATGAGTTGTCTCTTATATTCAAAAATACTTGCCTCCTATATATATATATATATATATATATATTTATATATATATATATATATATATATATATATATATATATATATATATATATATATATGGGAAATGAAAAAGAAAACACCAAAAAGATGGGGTTTTTTATGTACGCATCAACGTTTCGTCTTTATTTATAAGACTTCCTCAGGATGATAATTTTAAGAAAAATGTCAGACAAGTACATGAAAATATTGGGTTGACATGATGGGTTAATGTGAAGAAGTAGTAGCCACTACTGGGAGCGCAGGACCGAGGTCCGGGTTGAAGGAAGTCGGTGGCATGGAATGAAAATAATGTGGATAACTGTGAGTGAAAAAGTGGAGGGATGAGGGTGAACGAAATTAATGTGGATGGCTGTGAGTGAAAAAGTGGAGTGGTGGGGAAAGAGGAGTGGAGAGGGAGGCTCTGTGTTTTTGGTGTGTAGGTTTTTTTCTTAAAATTATCACTCTGAGGAAGTCTTACAAATAAAGACGAAACGTTGATGAATACAAAAAAAACATCTTTTTGGTTTTTCCTTTTTCATTTCCCATTACGTCGGATTACCTTCATCCTTCCTTTCTCATATATATATATATATATATATATATATATATATATATATATATATATATATATAACTTGACCATATGATGATAAGTTGGCGTATTTAAACTAATATATATATATATGTAGACTATAATTTATTTCGCGTTGCAAAGTTTTCCATTTCAAAAATCTATATTCTATTGATTATGCCGCAGAGAAACGGGCAATTCATCTTCGAAATGATTACTTAAAGAAAAATACTTTCATCAAACGATTCAATCTAATTTACAGAGTGTCTAATACATCTTAACAATAACGCAAAAGACATGCACAAGAAGTAACTCACAGCAGTAAGTTAATAACATATTAGAGTTTCAAAACGATTATGGGATTGATTTTGCTAACATATGTGCACATACACATCCGCACATTGGCACATTGGCACATATAAACACGCACACACACACACACACACACACACACACACACACATATATATATATATATATATATATATATATATATATATATGATTATTTGTATTCATACAGACATGTACAAAATCTGCGACACTGGCATGTCGATGTTATCAATCTACAGCTCTTAAAAACTTAGATTTAATCAGGCAGAATTAGATTCCCGTCCCTTACCTTAAATTATATTTGGAATAAAACTCCTTCTCAACCCACCCTCCCTTTCTCTGCATACACCCCCACACACAAACATTCCAACTTACTTTTTCCCCTTCAGTCTTAACCGCAGCCATCTGTTCAAATACCCTCTCCCTTCCTCTCCTCCACTCCCTCTCCGCCATCTACATTATTTCCTGCTCATCCCCCCACCTCTTTCTCTTACTACCAGCCACAGTAGTCCTTGCTCACCCCCATCTTTCCACTTCTTCCCCTACACATTTTCATAAATATTCATTTTTCATTCCTCACCAAGTACGGACGTCCACCCAGTAGTGGCCATTATTTTCTTTCCTTTTTCCCAATATGTCAACCCTACATGTGTTTGTACTTGCATGACATTTTTCTCTATATTATCATCCTGATGAAGTCTTATAAATAAAGACGAAACGTTGATGTACACATAAAACACATCCATTTTTTGGTTTTTCCTTTTTCATTTTCCCATCACGTCGGATTACCTTCATCCTTCTCTTCCCATATATATATATACATATATATATATATATATATACATATACATATATATATATATATACATATACATATATATACATATATATATACATATACATATAAATATATACATATATATTCATATAAATACACACACACACATATATATATATATATATATATATATATATATATATGTGTGTGTGTGTGTGTGTGTGTGATTAAATAGATCAACATTTGAGTGTATTATACTCTCTTTCTTTAGTTCTCAAGATTTGTTAGGATATTTGCCTTTAAGTATAATTATTTAAATATTAACATTATCCCACGCATTAAAATTGCCATGATACCGATTCCTGAAGGAATTGATATAATTGGATAACCACGAATTAAGTAATGAGGTCAAGGATGGAATAATTTTCAAATTATAAAAAAAAATATGGAGCACAATGATCCTATGTCGTTTCATAACATAGATCTAAATTTTAAAAGATGATACTTAAATATATAAAAGTATTATAATTCGAACACTAAGTACCACTAGACTACCACTGCTTGTTATGCTAATACTGATATTACCTTTCCGCAGCCTCATACTACCAGATGAGGCTGTCTGAAGATATCGGCTTCCTGACACAAAATGCACCAAACGTTGATATTCTATTGTTTTTCTCTTTTGCAAAAACTCAATCATGTTCTGCAAAATCCGAAAAACAAAAACAACAATTACCCTCCCTCCTCTCCCCCTTTCCTTCCCGCAATCCTTCTGCTCCCCTTCCTCCATTTCACTCAAGCAAACACTATGAATAACTACTGGAACATACAGAGAACTTGAAGCATAACTTCTTTCACCAAACTGACCAGATCTGGAATTATATAACCTGAAAAGGGGTTGATATGCCGTAAAAAAACATACCAAACTTTTCAGCAGTGCATACACTAATATTGGAACGCCACCGAGAACATTAGTATGACCGTTGCACAAGGACGACACGCAAATTCGTGAAACGTCCCATATTTTTAAGGAAAGTCATTGAATGCTGAAAGCAACCGAAATAAGCACCAAACAGTCTCCGGCCACATATATATGGAACGAGAGAGAATACGAGTGTGTGTGGGCACCAGCCTCGGCTGATATCACGCACAATTGTCGTCAAAAGTAAAAGAAGGATGGAAAGACCGAGGAGATAGAGCACCAATCAGACCTCCGTTGGGAATCGGTGCGAGAGTCCTGGCACCGTGGGGATGCTTATTGCCACTAAAATTCTAGAGAAGACTAACTGTCGTAGATATCGAGTAATCGACGGCTGTTGCGATAACGCAGTGACATCGATATTAGTTGATATCGCCGGAAGCGGTCGTGGACTGCACAAAAAGGCGGACATCTGAAGATAACTCTATACACATAAGTGGAATGGGTTAGGGTCAGGATTAGAGTTAGGGTTAGGGTTAGGGTTAGGGATAACTCTATACACATAAGTGGAATGGGTTAGGGTTAGAGTTAGGGTTAGGGTAAGGGTTAGGGATAACTCTATACACATAAGTGGAATGGGTTAGGGTTA
Organism: Sepiola atlantica; assembly: GCA_963556195.1. Classification (NCBI taxonomy): domain Eukaryota; kingdom Metazoa; phylum Mollusca; class Cephalopoda; order Sepiida; family Sepiolidae; genus Sepiola; species Sepiola atlantica. The sequence continues at coordinate 86,807,479 of OY744538.1, read as the reverse complement.
GGGTTAGGTTGAGGGTTAGGGTTAGGGTTATGGATAACTCTATACACGTAAGTGGAATGGGTTAGGGTAAGGGTCAGGATTAGGGTTAGGGTTAGGGTTAGGGTTAGGGATAACTCTATACACATAAGTGGAATGGGTTAGGGTCAGGATTAGGGTTATGTATGACTCTATACACGTAAGTGGAATGGGTTAAAGTTAGGGTTAGGGTTATGGATAACTCTATACACATAAGTGGAATGGGTTAGGGTCAGGATTAGGGTTAAGGTTTGGGTTAGGGTTAGGGATAACTCTATACACATAAGTGGAATGGGTTAGGGTTAGGGTTAGGGTTATTGATAACTCCATACACGTAAGTGGAATGGGTTAGGGTTAGGGTTAGGGTTAGGGTTATGGATAACTCTATACGCGTAATTGGAATGGTAACGAACGTTCTGGAATTTTGAGAAGCTATATTCTCACTCAAATTCCAGCGTAAACTAACGGCCATTATCAGCAATTAAACGGCTGGTGCGAGAACAGCAATTGACTTAACATAATAAAACAATGGAATAAAATGTCTGCTGGAAGCAGCAGCAGTAGTCAACGTGATTATTACGTATCGACTTTTTGTTGGGCAAAAGCCAGAATCAGCAGTTTGGTTCAACCAATAACAACGCACGGAATATTCACTACAAATTTCAGCGCGTACTATAAAAAGCAAAACACAGTGTTGTTTTTCGTTTTTTTTATTAGTATGTTCGTCCTACCCGACGCACATGGGTACGCACTTAGAAGCTAATTGCGGTCCCTGGTAGAAGATTCGCATAGAACTTGATCGATAGTCATTACACACCAATGAACCAGGATTCCCTGAATTTAGAATTCCTTATTAAGACGGCTTAGTCATAAGCCTTTAATCATTGATATTTTCAGCAATCAAAATTACGTACAATGTCATAGCTTTTTATCAAAATTGGAATAAGGATTCAATCCGTAAGGTTTAGTGGTATTATATCGTTGTTTGAATCTTCATAACGGGATATAAAAGTGGTGCAAAACTGTTCTGTCCGACGAATTAATTTTACCCATCGTAAATTTAACAAAAATACAGCTAATAAAATATACAGTTCGTGTGACAGTTATCAGCTGTATTTTGTTTAATTTCCGATTTGGGAGCGATTCTCGAGGCCTTACGTTGTCAACCGTCGCCATTTAGTTTCATCCTAACATGGTGTATTCGACCCTACATTTTTAAGTGAAGTGTAAAACGCTTTAAAATAAGTTAAATCACACAAAAAACGTATCCAGGTAGGTAGAAAAGTAACTGATCTTGCCTTTGGTAACATTTATTAGTGAATATTTGTTTTTTGTCTTATCTTATTCTTGTTCTGTTGAATTCAGTTAAAATGCCCAAAAAGTTGTATTTGTTTTTGGTATAGGCCATTGTTTTTAATTCCAAGACAGAAAAATGGAAATATAGTGTAGTTTACGTACGTATTAGAGCACGATCATGCTTTCAAATTTGAACAGGCCAAAATCACCAAATACATTCATAACAAAGCTCGACGAAGACTACTGGAAACTGCACTAATCACAGCCTCCAACACCATCAGACAACGAAATGGCTTCTACAATCTATCCCCCTTAATAAGCAAAATTATCTTGACCGAACAAAAACTAAACCTAGATCATGGCTAACCTTTCTTCTCTTCGCTCTCAATTGTACTTATATACAAGTCCCCGCATATACACTCACCCACAAACCCCTCCACACATACATTTTCTTTCACCACGAATCTAAACCACTTAACCACAAATAAGCGCCTCACCATTGAACACAATCTAGACACCCTTACAAATATTAAGATATTTAAACCCCTTTTGCCCTCAATTTAATTCAAACCATCAACACTGCCTGCACAAAACTACATTTCACCCATTTACGCCAAAATTAATATCACTTTTTTCCTTCTCTTTCTTTTTCTTTTTTTCTTTTCCCTTCCCCTCATTGTCATATTCACAGCACATTTCAACACTTTCCTTCTAACTTACTTATATTCACACATTCCTGACATAGCCAGCTGGTAAATACTCCTACACTCCAAAAATTTCACACATAACCGCAACAAAATGTTCCACTAATTCGTTCACACTCTTACACACCCACCCACCCACTTTCAAATCATCGTCATTTCTTCAAATCTTTTTCCAAAACTATCATACTACCTACACACCAAAGGCACAGAGCTTCCCCCTTCCCTCCACTTTCCCCACCCCCTCAAAATCCATGCTACGCCTCACCGCAACAAAAACCTCAGCACACCCTCCCCTCTCTCCCACTCTAAGACAAATTTACTAACACTCCCACCCCTCCCCTTTTTCACTCACAGCCATCCACATTGATTTCACTCTCTGCCACCGACTTCTCTCAGCCCGGACCTTGCTCCTGCCCCCCAGTAGTGGTTACTACTTCTCATCAACCCATCATGTCAACCCAATACTTCTATGTACTTGCACTACATTTTTGTCTGAATTATCATCCTGAAGAAGTCTTACAAATAAAGACGAAACGTTTATGAATACATAAACAAAAACATCTTTTGGTTGTTACTTTTTTCAATTTCCCATTACGTACGTATGTATCAGATCTTTTATTCGGTCAATACTTGATCTGTATGTAAACCAGAAGAAGATGGAACTGGCAAATAATGTATTTGCACCCTAGGAGAAATAATATCAAGGACCCAGCATGGGAGTAAAATACTTTCATTTCATAGTAAACAATAAAACGTATATCCTAAACGTACCTGTGGAAATTTGATTTATCTACAGAGTTGAATAAAACAACTCAGTGTGAATTCGTGCGCGCGTATGTGTGTGCGTTTACTGAGTGTGTGTGAGTTTGTACACATGGAATCTTTATTTGCGCCGAATGTAAGTCATCACAGATGCTTGCCTTTCCATAAATACTTACCGATCTGCGCCTCTCTAAACTGCCTTCGAAATGCTTGGGCAGTTAATAATCAATCTGCTAGACAAACTAAATGAATTGTCAAGCGGAGCTATGCCGTTACACGTCGCAGGTAGGTTAACCGACTTGACGTCGGCATTTTCCGGCAGTTTACGGAAACATCCGGAACGTACGGACGCCAAGTCGATATCAGCGTGGGTCCTAATCTAAAATAGCACTAATAAATATTCTATTTATACTAACCGTATAAATAATCGTCAGCTAAATATTCTTTAAAGTAATAAATCTTCAACAATCAGACAACCCCCATATTTACAACAAAAGGGTGGCAGGTGATAACGTACATACGAACACGAGAAAGTCAAAGCGTACTTTTATATAGATGTTTCATATTACCAGTCGCAATTTTTATCTACATAGTATTCCGCTAGCTGAATGTACCTGGTGTTGCCGGGGATGCAATGAATTAATTTTAGTTTTTCATTTTTTCTTGTTTTAAAATTAAACAAATATAGAAAAAGAAATAAGATTGTAGTTGTAAGGTAGACAACTTCTACCATATTCTTTAATTTAAAATACTAGTTATCCCCCTTACATTATTTGAGTTTGATATGTATTCAAAGATGATGCCTACTATTTGAGGCGCAAATTCTAACAAAAATATAAAATGTGTATTTTATAAATTCGTTATTAATTTCATTCTCGGTTACGTCGTTGTAGTAATTTCTAGATGGGAAAAATATTTGTAAGATTTTGAAAACAGACAAAAGATTGAGTCGTTCTATGTTGCTCGTTATTTATTCGAAAGGAAGACAACGCGTATTTTAAATTGAAGAATATGATAGGAGTTGTCTACTTTACAACTACTATATATATATATATATATATATATGTCTTTTTATTTATAAAAATTTTATTTATTTAAACACCACCATTATTATGTTTTTTAAACAAAACAAAAAATAATGCTATTACGAACCAATGGTTTCAAAAAATATTTCTAAATACCCTTTCTAATTCAAATTGGCGCAACCTCGCTTACAGACATAACGTGATTTTTTGGCCCAGAAGTCCATTACCATCGGACGATGAAGAAGAAGAAGAAAGAAGAAAAACACTCTTTGACAAGGAGAATTGTAATTCTCGAAAGTTAAGATTGAAATAAATGTTATTTATTTTAACACCACAATTGTTATACTTTTTTCAACAAAAAAAAATACTATTATGAACTAATAATTTAAAAATATGTCTGTATACCCTTTCTAATTCAAATTGGCGCAACCTCGCTTGCAGACATAACGTGATTTTTTGACCCAGAAGTCCATTACCATCGGACGATGAAGAAGAAGAAGAAAAAAGAAAAACACACTTTGACAAGGAGAATTGTAATTCTCGAAAGGTAAGATTGAAATAAATTTTATTTATTTCAACACCACCATTGTTCTGGTTTGTTCAACAAAAAAAAATATAGATAGATAGAGAGAGAGAGAGAGAGAGAGAGAGAGGAGGGGGTAAATAGATAAGTTATTAGACACATAAGTTTACATATGCCTATACATATTTAGTGTTCCTGTAGAACCAACTGGGCGTATTCAGTGCGACTCAAAAGTTGGAACCTTCCCAATATTTTTTTATTATTTAATGTCCTGACCACATGAAATTTAATTATTCATTTCTTGGCCAAATGTCCCGGAGGACACACCTACACAGCAAGGGTAAGAAAGCAATGTGCACGTTCTCGACATGTCTTTATGTATTGACTCAAACATTATGGAATCTATTTAACCATGCCAGAAATATAGATAACTAGCGGGTACCCGTCGCCCAGCGTTGCCAGGGACAAAATAAACAAATTTACACCGACGAGTGTAACAAAATCGCAAATTGCCACAGTCTAGACGGATATGTTGTGTAGAATAGTATCTTCTACACTGACCGCTTCAACATAATTTTAACCAAACCGAACCGAACCAAACAGACTTTTGCCAAACTAAACTTAAAACTTCGAAAATCCAATTATAACAAAAAACAACAAAAAAATTAAAATTCTGTAAAAGTAGGATTTTTTTTTGTAAATAAATAAAATGTAGAATTATTTTTATATTTTCACAATTAATCTTGGTTTTATTTTGTTTTGTTGTTTAAGCGAATATTTATTGCAATTTTGTTGTTAATTTAAGTTATGTTAAATAAAAATTTAAATGATTGCTCCCGGCGTGGTATCAACAATTGAATGTTGTTGAAATAAACACTGCAGATCGTTGTACGCTGTAGGTATCTCGAAGAATTTTTTACCCC
>OY744538.1:86794731-86797231 GCA_963556195.1 Sepiola atlantica | reverse complement strand
AAGAAATAAATTCTTTCACGCATTGTTAAAAAGGGCTTCTTACGTCATTTTATTACATTTTATTCAATGCTTATAAAAAAAAAAAAAAAAAAAGAACGAACAATATCTTTATATATATATACATACATATACATATATATACGTATATATATACACATATTAGTATATATATGTGTATACATATACGTATATATACATATATATTTATATATATACATATATATGCATATATACATATATACTTATATATACATATATATACATATATACTTATATATATACATATATACACACACACATACACACACACACACATATATATATATATATATATATATATATATATATATGTATATATATATGGAAAATGAAAAAGGAAAGAAAAAACGTTATTTATGTATTCATCAACGTTTCGTCTTTATTGAAAGACTTTCTCAGGATGAAGAAATTATATAGAAAAATCATACAGATATTAATGTACATATATGTATATATATATATATATATAAGTACATGTATATATATGCATATATATATATATATGTATATATATATATATATATATATATATATATATATATATATACATATATATATATGTGTATATATGTATATAATTATAAATATTTGTTCATCAAAATATGTACACGTTTCACGCTTTCAGGAATCGTCAGTAGAGAGATGATTATTCATACAAGTCGCAGGAATCGAAACCCTGGAAGACGAGTGATGTTTTTAACTCAGATTTCAACCCCTTAACTCACATGGCAGCTATAAAGAACCTGATACAATTACAATTATTAAAGGCATCTGATTTCAAGAGTGTTCAACTACTGATGAGACACGCATTAAAGAAATATATATATATATATATATATATATATATATATATATATATGTATATATATATATATATATATATATATATATATATATATATATGTGTTCAGGCAAGGCTCATTTTGTATATTTTCTTTATAATATCTAACTAGCTTTGCACCCTCCTATTTTATACTTATCGCTTTTATACTTATTGCTTAATGTACACTCTAATATCTATATAGTATACCTATATATATATATATATATATATATATATATATATATATATATATATATATATATATGTGTGTGTAATACTAATAATATGATAATACTAATAATTAAAAGCTAGATATAACGATAATACACAATCTCCTGAAGACGGTCGATACACCGAAAGCGCTTGATAGATTGCCAATGAAAAAACGCTTGATGCCACATTATACTAATTAACACCCGAGAAGCGCAAAATTGCTCGCCGCGTTGAGAGATTGACGAGAGCGCCCTGTGGTCTTTAACGAAGCCATATATATATATATATATATATATATATATATATATATATATATATATATATACATATATATATATATATATATATATATATATATATATATATATTTATATAGAGAGAGAAAGTGATAGTGAGATAAATAGATAGATAGATATATTTTTATATATATATATAGAGAGAGAGTGAGATGGATAGATATATTTATATATATATATAGAGAGAGAGAGTGAGATAGATAGATAGATATATAATATATCTCTCTATATATATATATGTACATGTGCATATATATATATATATATATATATATATATATATAGAGAGAGAGAGAGAGAGAGAGAGAGAGAGAGAGAGGGTGAGATAGATAGATAGATAGATAAATAGATAGATATATTTATATATATATATATAGAGAGAGAGAGAGAGTGAGATAGATAGATAGATAGATAGATAGATAGATAGATAGATAGATAGATAGATAGATAGATAGATAGATAATATATATATATATATATATATATATATGTGCGTGGGCCGAGTGGATATGGCTGACTCTGTGTACCGGGTTCGCGCCTCTCGACCGTCTGAAATTGTTACTTCCCTGCACTGATGAGAGCAATAAGCTTGAAACGCTAGCGTCTGTAGGTATAAATAATTTAATATTTATTTATAAATATTATATATATATATATATATATATATATATATATATATATATATATATATATATATATATATATATATATATAACGTTGAGTTCCGTCGTGTGTTAATATGTCAATGGCAAATTTTTCTTTTGCATTATAAATATCTTGCATGAAGATGTGGATGTATTGAAACTTGTCGGATGTTCCGCAGGTCCATCAAGTTACGGGTAGAGAACCAACTCCTGACAGGCAACGTTCAACTTTCTTTGCAGCTTTCGATCCGGAAAAGAAAACACACAAAACGTCATCTCCCCTTTCTTTAGCTACGGATGGGAATAGTAGGGAAGACCGTTCTCTAGTTTTGGAATGTAAAGGTGGGATCACGTGGAGAGACAAGTTACTAACTTGAAAAGGGATTAACCCGGAAAAATATGGGGTCGAATAATTGCAGGACTTTCTCTTCGAGTGGGGGTTTGTCAGGACACTGAATCACGAATCAATGTATCCAGCTAACCAT
>OY744538.1:86699731-86782231 GCA_963556195.1 Sepiola atlantica | reverse complement strand
CTTAGTTTAGACCATTGAAAGGATCTACCAAAGGATATCTAGACATGAGTTGTCTCTTATATTCAACAATATATATATATATATATATATATATATATATATATATATATATATATGATATCATTATCCTTTTTATTATTATTATTATTATTATTATAAGGATGTCTTAAATGTTCAGATAAGCCCCTTTTTGTTATTGGTTATTCTTATGAAGCTCTATTTTAAAGGATATTGAGCCCTTTGTGTTTTTCAAGTGTTGTTTTTATCATGCTCTGTTTTGATTATGATAAGTTAATTTTCATCTCAATATATATATATATATATATATATATATATATATATATATATATCGTAGCTCGGGATTGAACGAGGAGCCTTACTAAGTGCTTATCACTATGCTTATAAGCCCATATTACTTTCTTTGTTTTACAGCGCGCCTCTTTCCCGCTGCGATTCCTGATATAGTCGGAAAAAGCTGAAATTTTGAAACGCTCTGAAGTATTGTCTTATGCACATGGTAAAATTGCCATTACAATCGGATGTACGTATTTGAAGTTTTTAAAGGGTTCTTCTAAAATGTGTCGAAATAGGTAGATATTGGGCACAGAGGGAAACGTAGAGATTCGTGACCACTACTTTTGTCTCCCCGGCAAATTTTATACATATGATCTACATTTCATGAAAATATAATATATATGAAGTTTTTAAGGAGGTTCGGACCCGATAAGTTAAGAAGGCCCACAAAGATTCAAGAACCGCTTCCATTGTCTTCCCCAGAAAATGTTGTACATATCATTTAAATTTGATAAATATAAGATATATTTAACATTTTAAGGGTGTCATGCCTTCATTGCCCTCTTAGAAATGCAGTTACGGATTCGGGAACACTTCCATTGTCTTCCCCGATAAATTTTACATAACAATATACTTTTAGATTTCATGTAGGTTCTCTAACCTTTGCTTCTATAGGGAACACACAAACATCACACAAGCACACACATCTACAATGAGTGTTATACATACAGAACAAGATATACATCTCTTTTTTTTTTCAATTTAAAAAAATATGTTTTTATTTTTGCTGTAGATGGGGCATCCTATCGGATACCAGACATTAATCCGCTATTTCAGAGACTCCGACCGAGAAGTCTTTTTTTAAGATTCTAACAATCCCATTTGTATCTCTCGCACTTGGTTCACCGGGTATTTTCGTCAGGTAGTTTTGTCTATGTGGAACCGGCTTACGATAAAATTAAATGACATGCAACCATTAAGTGTTGATATAGGTTAGTGGCTCTGATCGCACGGACAAAAAATAAAAACGTCACTTGTCGATGTAAGCAAAAAAAAAATGCACATGCATACGTGCACACACACCCACACACACACACACACACACATATATATATATATATTACTATTTCATGTATCCACATACAATTTTATAAGGAGATAACATTTTTTTATGTATCAATTATCAGTATTTACTTCAACAGTGCTCTATACGTAAGTAGAGCTAGATAGTAAGCTGTGAAAATATATTAATGGCAATTAACTGGTCTAGCCGCACTGATGAGCTGTGAAACAACGAAACAGTCTGTATGTGGATGACTATATATATATATATATATATATATATATATATATATATATATATATATATATATGGAGAGAGAGAGAAAGAAAGTGAGAGAGGGAGTGATGTAACATACATGCATGCATCTAGATATATTGATAGATTTTAAGTTAAGAAAATATATTTATGGCAATTAAGTTATACATAGTCTTCCGCGTCTCATCCCCGTAGGGAATCGTCAGGCTAAAACGCGGAAGTCTCTGTATAGCTTAATTGCCATAAATATATTTTCATAACTTACTACCTAGCTCTACTCACGTATTGAGCACTGTTGAAGCAAATACTGAAAATCGAAGGTATATCTACATTATAACATTTGATGTGATTACATGAAATAATAGTAATATATTAATAGATAGATAGTTTTATAAGTGGGAAAAGTTGGCGTAAATCTTTAGTGATTAATTCATTTGTCTAACATTTGATAAAATATATATCTGCAACATTTACACACACACACACACACACACACACATATATATATATATATATATATATATATATATATATATATATATATATATATATATCCAGTACTTCGCAGCTGTTTCAGCATTTTGCGACTGATCAGTGCGGCTAGACGCAGCAAGCGTATCGACTCCGAGATTCGAAACCCGGATGGATAGTATTTCTATAGATGGAGAGAAAGGCAGAGATGCACACAGTGAGTAGGAGAGATCTAGACTGAGACAGCGATCGATTGCACGTGATTTGCTGTCTTTAGACAAAGTCTGATGAACGCCCGCAGCGTGACACCGACAGAGGCAGAAAACGAGATAGAACAAGAGAGGGAGAAAGTGGAAAGTATGAATTTGTAAAACGTGTGATGTGTCTATCTATCTATGTCTGTCTGTCTGTCTGTCTGTCTGTCTGTCTGTCTGTCTGTCTGTCTGTGTCTCTCTCTCTCTCTCTCTCTCTCTCTCTCTCTCTCTCTCTCTCTCTCTCTCTGATACACACACATATGTAAATTATATACATTGTTATTTATAGGAACATTTTCGGCTACGTATGTGCATACATGTTTCAGCTTCTACCTCATCCAAAGTTCAGCTTCCTCAGACCATAGCAAGTATACAAGGGACTATGATCTATTGAAACCGGACTTAGAATAAAATCTCAACTGAAACCAGTATGCACATATGTAGCTAAAAATGTTTGTATAAATAAAACTAAAATACAGTTCTAGTTGTTATTTAGCACTATAGTAGAGATACCGTAACTCCGTTCGAGTCACATCCATGCAGCAACAACAATAAACAGACTATATATATATATATATATATATATATATATATATATATATATATATATATATATATATATATATATATATATATATATAAACGCATCGTAAATATACCTCTCACAGATATGTTATGCTTTTTGGAAATGTCACAAAATAAAAATAGAAAAAAATTAAAAAACATGGTTTTGCTATATAAAAATTAACCTAACTGACTTATATATGCTCTGTTGTTACTGATTGACAATAATCGAACTGAATCTTTTGAAAGAGACTGCACATTAAAATGCCCTGATAGTATATAAGCCGAAGAGAGCCGGATGGCTAAGTCCTTCTGTGCTTGAAACCGACGGTACTAATGCTGTACTATTTTTTCTGTACCAAATAAATAAATAAATATTACGCTCTTAATTTTAATTATAATTCTCAATCAATCGAGCACTCAGCTGGGATTTTCATTACTATTTTATATATATATATATATATATATATATATATATATATATATATATATATATATATATATATATAAAGAGAAAGAGAGAGATAGAAAAAGGGAGCGAGAAAGAAAGGGGGTGAGCAAAAGGGAGACCGGTTATTGATACTGAAACATTAGTATGGCAGTTGTTTGAGATTGGGAATCGGTAACTATTAGTAGAACTAGTTTTTCGTGCGTTCTCCTGTACTGCCGAAACTAATTTTCCACAATCCGTGCATGCAATTTGTAAGACTAACAACGCGCTCGTTTTTTTGTTTTTTTTCACGGAACTACTCCAACATTGACAGTCACTGTGGAAATCATATAAACAAGAAATAACGGGGACAGAAGATGAAGCAGTCGCACCAAGACTGACTCAGTCAAGAGAACGCATCCCCTTCCCGCAAGAATAAAAACAAAAACACCCTCGACACCCATAAGATGTTCTTATTCAATGAACCCATGAAGCTATCAAAATGCTGTTTTCAAACGGCTGCTTCTACAGAATTTGAACCGAACTTAACCGGCTTGTCAGAACTAAACCTAAAACTTAGATTAGGGCAGGGGCGGGCAACCTCCAGCCCGCGGGCCACAATCGGGCCCGCGGGCCACATCCGGCCCTGCTATGCTTTATTATTGCAATCCGGCCGGCGGACCTCCCTGTAAAACTTACATCATTTTGTAACATAGACGTTAAAGTAGGTTTCAATTAAGATTTACCGTGGAATAAAAATGTATAAATATCAGCGAGCGATTATGCATGTATATTTCATTGTTCTTTAACTATTAATTTCAAATCCTTGGTATGAGAGAAAAAAAATAGAAAAAGAGAAAGAGAGAAGCAAAGAGGAAAGGAGAGACGAGGAAAGGGCATGACACATAGAACCTATGTTAGGTGTGTCAAAACGAATGCTGGATCAACTTGCTACTTCCCCCGTCATTATTTTTTATGATTCCAAAATGGCTCTTCGTCGGCGCCTTTTATAACATCACATACAGAAGTCTCTTGAGAAAAAATATCAGATTTGTAGAGTGTTCAATGCAATGTTTGTACAATTTATTCATGTAAACAAAATATAGTAATTCTGAGATTTCGCTTTTCACTCCGGCCCGCGATCTCCTTCCAAAAGTCTCATCTGACCCTCACTCTGAAAAGGTTGCCCGCCCCTGGGTTAGGGCCTGTTTAGGGTTAGTTTAGGGTTAAGTTGGATTTAGGGTAAAAGAAAACAGTATGATTAAAATTCTGTGGAAATACATTCAAACTTAAACGTAACTAAGCGATATACTTCTTTTCTCGAGCTGCCGGCTTTTGGAACTCCCTCCCTGCTTTCTGTTTCCCCGACTCTACCGACACGTTGTGGCTCTGGTGCACCGTCTACTTGTCTCTCCCTCTTAGACAAGGTCCAAAAAGAGTCGCTAATCTAATAGGTCCCTCACTATCCACCAAGCAACAGCCCCTGTCCGATATGTTTATTTACTCCTCGCGGAGTTAGGCACAAGGCCAGTTTTATCTTACTCCCACGAGTAAGATGTGACCCAAGATCGGGTCGAGCAAGTGGGGTTAAAAGCCAGCGCTCGAGAGGTGAGCACTTTGGCCATTTAAAAATTGCCTGGGCAGCCCCGTCGGCATTCCCCGGTAGGGGCGCCTCAGACAGTAAGCAATAAACTTACTCCTCCCCAAAGAGGGGAGGCGAAGCCTGGGAGGGTGGACCTCCTAGAACTGCACAGGACAGGCGTACAGTATCCATCGACTGTCCGATAGCCGCAATGTTGCATCTTTGTGCTAGTTTTACAAGTACGTCAATGGGATGTGCTCCGATGAACTTGTTGCTTTGGTGTCACTTCGACGTAATTACACTCGACCAACCCGACAATCAGCTAAATCCCATCCATTCACCGTGGAGGTCACCAGATGCCGGAGAGCTTTCTACTCCAATAGCTTCTTTCCGAGTGCTCCCGGCCTTTTGAACCCCCCTCCTTGCTCTCTGTTTCCTCGACTCTACCGACATGAAGAAATTTAAAATGCACAGCTCCCGATTTAGGGTGACCCCCTAAAACTTTTACCCTAATTCTCAGTAGCCCCTAACGTCTACAATGGTAAACTACCTTGTTTGGGGTTGAACAATGTTTAAAAAATAAAATAAAAAAAGACTGACAGCCTGAGCCTCTCGTAGAGATGCTCATTCTTTTCTACTAATTACTGGTCAGTTAAGAATGGGAATTCAGCCCCAGCTCCCCTCTCCCAAGAGGGCACCTTACAAAACTAGCCATGATCGTCACCGTCGATATTGCCTGTTTAGAGCACCTCAGGCGATCGGTCATAAACTACCCCTCTAAAAGAAGGAGATAAAGACTGGGAAGATAGCTTCATCTGACGGATCAAAACAGATACAAAAGGAAGCACAAACAATATTCATATTAAAAGAAAACATGTGTATTATTTTGGTCATTCGGACTACTATTCTCATCTTGATTGTCGTATTTGTTTATGTACTAAGGGGTCACCGCTTATCAAGGTCCAAAGACCACTCGACGATAAGAGTGTATGAGTCTGTCAGGTGGACAGTGAGACAACACCTTGAGCATTTGAAAACTACCATGTTGTAGTCAGTTGGGAAGCAGTCTCGTCGTATTGTGTTCCACAGAAAAATAGTTTAACAATGTTTCGATCGATAAAGCCTCTTACCTTTTTCAGGCACTTCTTTTCGAACTTGGAACCGATTGGCTTCATACTGCAGAAAAGACGCGCCTTAAGAAGGTCGGTGGTTACATCGGTCGAAACGTTGTGAATATACCAACCAAAATGTGACTAGTAGTCCGAATCATATAAATAACGAATTTTTATCTCACAACTTCTGAAACATAAAAGAATCAAATATTTCGGTGAATTATTACTCATTCATTTAATTAGTCATTTCGTATGACTCAGATGATTCTGTTGTTGGGTTTTTCCCCTGCGATATCGTTCTAGTTAGAATGTATCTCTAGAAACTGGAGGGGCCAACATCCTGAGTGAAGTATTTCTGTGGAACACGCTCGATTCGAACTTGATACACCCAGGTTGTCATTCCGCATCGTTAACCACTTAGTTACCGTCAAATACTGTACTTAGTATTGATTTACTTCTTCCAGGAGTTAGGCACAAGGCCAGCTTTATCTTACTCCCACAAGTAAGATGTGACCCAAGATCGGGTCAGGAAAGTTGGCTTTGAAAAGCCAGCGTCCGAGAGGTGAGCACTCTGACATTTAAAAATTGCCTGGGCAGCCCCGTCGGCATTCCCCGGTAGGGACGCCTCAGGCAGTAAGCAATGAACTTACTCCTCCCCAAAGAGGGGAGGCGAAGCCTAGGAGGGTGCACCTCCTAGAACTGCACAGGACAGACCCATAGACCGGCGTAAATCAAGCCCCGAAGGCCAAGACAATACCAGTCTATGGGGTGCAGTATCCATCGGAACAGATACTACACTTTTATCTTAGCCAAAGGGCAATATCTAATATTATTACATTAATAATATAAGATTAATATTATGATATCAATATTATTACATACGTAATGAAGACAATCCTCATAAATTAGATGATTCTGTTGTTGGCATCGGTTTCACCGATATCTTTCTACATACCCTAACGCTGACCCACCCTTAACCCTTAACTCTAACCCTAAGCCTAACTCTTAACCCTAACCCTGACGCTTAACCACCCTAACCCTTAACCATAACCCTAACACTTACCAACCCTTAACCCTAACCCTAACCCTAACGCTGACCCACCCTTAACCCTTAACCCTAACCCTAACTCTTAACCCTAACCCTGACGCTTACCCACCCTTAACCCTAACCCTAACGCTGACCCACCCTTATCCCTTAACCCTAACTCTAACCCTAACCCTTAACCATAATCCTAACACTGACCCACCCTTAATCCTAACCCTAACCCTAACGCTGACCCACCTTTAACCTTAACCCTAACCCTAACCCTAACCCTAACGCTGACACACCCTTAACCCTTAACCCTAACTCTAACCCTAACCTTTAACCATAACGCTAACACTGACCCACCCTTAACCCTAACTTATACCCTAACGCTGACCACCTTTAACCCTTAACCCGTAACCCTAACCTAACTCTAAACCCTAACCCTAACGCTGACCCACCCTTTCTGACCGAACAGGGGGCACAAGTATGTTAGGATAACCTGGAAATCACTGAACTCACGACACAATCCTCTACCCATATAAGATTCAGATACACCCTAAGATGGGGTACAGCTGTCACATCTGGGGAGGTGCCGCTCAGAGCAGTCGTCGTTACCTAGACAGTGTTCAACATCGACAAAATCTAATGCAGGATGACCTCTTCTGTTTCTCAACAACCACTTTCTCTCAGATGTCGCGAGTGTCTCTTTACTTTATCGTTATTTTCATCCAAGGTGCGCGACTGAGCTCAAATATCTGGTTCCTCCTCGAAAAAACATTCACAGCAAGAACTCGCACTTCTACAGTCACGAAAAGAAACACGCTTTTACCCTTATTCCTTCATGTGCGTAGTATCAGACGCAATTCTCTTAGTAAGAGCTTCCCCTCTGTAGAACATATTACCACGGAAGTGTTGTCCTTCGTTTACTTCAAACCTAATGTCCACAAATAGTTGTCATGGCCGGTCCCATCGGCAATCAAACTTTGTTTATTAGATTGATAATTTCGGCTGACAGCCATTCTGTCTCATGAACTTTTTTATCTTCGAGTGGCTATTCGCTTTAACAAGTTGTGAAACAACAGTAAAAATCAACAACCGATAGATTGTTTAAATACATCTTGGCTCTGGTCAGAACATGATCAGCATTCCCCTTCATCTTCATTTTCATCTTCATCGAGAAATGACGGTACTACCTACATCTAACCTCTCGCCTGACCCGACTGAGGGGGAACAAACCTGTTTAGAGGACCCGAAGGACACGAAGGACCCGGTAGACATATTTCAGCCGCGACTAACTGAATCTTATTTTTCGACACCTTACTTACGAGAAAAAGAGTCGTATTCTAACTGTAACAACATAGTTTCCCTTAAATAGTATAAGTATGTTATTACACGTAAGGTCGGGCTGGTTGTATCTAACTCTAGGGTGGGCAGCTAGTTGCACTGGAAGGAATTTTTTTAATTGTGCTCTGTAAGACTACTTAGTTTCGATTGTTTGTGGTTTGCGCTTTAAATATTGTCGGAAATCAATCGTTAATTGTAATAACATATTAAAAGTGTGTCTATGTACACACCTGACGAGCTTTGCCTTGATGCCATTTTAGCAACCTAGGGGATGAGTTGCACCATTAGACCGTTATTCATCGGATAGATATATGGTTCGGCTCTGTCCTAAGAGGAGCACCCTTCCAGGCATTATCCCCTCTTTCGAGAGAGAGAGAGAGAGAAAGAGAGAGAGAGAGAGAGAGAGAGAGAGAGAGAGAGTATGCTATTGCCAGTCACATGCGGTGTCTATATCGGATAATGTCGACTTGTTCGTTTTTCTCTATTTTTGTACCCGATCCGATTTCCCGTTCGAGGCAGCTTTTTTTTGTAAACCTCACAACGTTGTCCCATTTCTTGGTGAAATGGGCAGCAAGTAAACGCCTACATATTAAAAAAACCTTCGCCCAACGGAAGCGATATCTAAGTAGAAGAGTTTTCCTTATTATTGATGAATTTGTATCTAATTTGCATATAATTTGCATATAATTTGCATATAATTTGCATGGTATTTTGGAGAAAACATCATCGATCAAGGCATCGAAACAAGAATCAGAAACTACATGTCACCCAAATGGCATGACATGTATAATCTTTTGCAAATGCTTATCATCAAAGAATGACAACCAGCACACGTAGGATCGAGAAGGGAGGCAGTGGTATTAGCAAGAATACGAATCGGTCATACTCACTTAACCCATCCTATATTTTCTGAAAGATGAAGAACACCCAACATGCATACCCTGCCAGTCATTATACACCGTTGAACAACATACTCATTTCATGTAAAGATCTTCAAGAAACCAGACAAAAATACAACCAAACATACCATTTGAAGGATGTGTTCACGTAGACAATATATTCAATTTCATGAAATCTACAGGACTCTACAAGAAATTCGACCACGTATCCTTCTATAGCGCAACAAGTAAATTAGCTAACAACTATCTAATATTTTAAGGGCCATTACAGGCATAATGTACACATGAACTAGGCAGTATGTTTATTTACCTCCTCCCCAGGAGGTTAGGCATAAGGCCAGTTTCATCTTACTCTCACAAGGTAAGATGTGACAGCCAGCGCCCGAGAAGGTGAATACTCTGGCCATTAAAAATTGCCTGGGCAGCCCCGTTGGCATTTCCAGGTAGGAGCGCCTCGGGCAGTAGGCAATAAACTTACTCCTCCCCAAAGACTGGAGGCAAAACCTGGGAGGGTGGACCTCCTAGAACTGCACAGGGCAGACCCATAGACCGGCGTAAATCAAGCTCTGAAGGCCAAGACAATACCAGTCTATGCGGTGCAGTATTCTTCGGAACAGATACTACACTTTGTACAAGCGAAAATGGACACACGATTTCATATTCAATCCTGGTCAACACTGGAACAGATACTACACTTTGATCTTGGCCAAGTGTTCATGTTCACAGAGGAGTCTGGTAATTATTTTCAAGTGAATGTCTGGGTGGTCCTTCTGGCGTAATTCCAGGAATGGTTATACGTATTACAGAAGGTGGGTATGGGGGATTTTTTGTTTGTAGGCATCTCATGGGGAGTTGTGCCTCTTAGAGTACGATTGGTCTTTGGACTCTGAGCTATTGCCATTGTCTTTAGATTTGGTCGAGCTGAGAATTCTCATTTGTAAATAGAGAAAAAAGCGAGCATCATTGTAACCGCCAAGAAAATAAACTTTCCTTACTTGTTTGAAACTGTAGTTGTGATTTTATTTGGAGCAGGAATTCTTCTGTTGCCGGACTGCCTGAGATCATATTGACACTTCGACCAGCACAACGACCGGACTATATCGGCCTGTGCAGTAAAGGCACAGCTTTAAAATATGCAATTTTGTCTTGCAACACCTTATTTACATCTGAATAAATAAGATGTTTCATTTAATACTAATGTTATTTCCCGAGTTTTACTTCACGGAAAAAAAGTATTTTATTGTTTACGTAATGAAACTATTGGTGCCCGTAAAGCAAATGAGATACATACTATCTATTATTTATATATAAAAAGTAAGGTTAATGTGCATATATTTCTGAATTTATATGCACGAGAAAATCTCTGTAACTAATAAACGAAGTAACCAGACAAAGCAGCCATAATTTTCCTGCATTACTTATTCTGTTAAATATGAAATAAAGATCAAAGGGAATAAATGAAAGGGCGTATTTTGTTGGTCAACAGCTAACCCATTTGGCCCGGCTGTAATAACAACAACAAGCCGGTAAGAGAAAAAAATACAAATCCGATGACATCAGGATATACTATACACCGAGGATGCCAGGTTTTGGCGAAATATTTGTATCACTTTAAACTAACAAAGAAAATGCTAGTTTATGATAAAAAAAAGAAACAAAAACTCGGTTTCGATTTATTATTTTTCTTTTTTATAAAAAAAAATTGATATCGCATCTTAATGCTTCAAAAGGTATTTATTTTACCTATTCCTTCTTAAATTTAACAATAGATGCTTTAAAAAAATAACCTTAAAAAACTTATACAAATCACGTGCTGCATTCACGTTCTTCATATTTGATAGTGGGAAACAACAGCTAACCCATTTGGCCCGGCTGTAATAACAACAACAAGCCGGTAAGAGAAAAAAAAAACAAATCCGATGACATCAGGATATATTACACACCGAGGATGCCAGGTTTTGGCGAAATATTTGTATCACTTTAAACTAACAAAAAAAATGCTAGTTTATAATAAAAAAAAGAAAAAAAATCGGTTTCGATTTATTATTTTTCTTTTTTATAAAAAAAATTGATTTCGCATCTTAATGCTTCAAAAGGTATTTATTTTACCTATTCCTTCTTAAATATATATATGTATATATATTATATATATATATATATATATATATATATATATCTTATATATATATATATATCTTTATATATATATATCTCATATATATATATATATATATATATATATATATATATATATATATATATATATATATATATATATATATAGCGACGGTAAAAATTTAATTTACTTACCCGCACTATAGTTTTCCACCGAATGACTTGGGACTAAAAGTGTTTTCTTTCAATATACTTTTAATGGTAAAAAAACAGCAAGACAATATATATATATATATATATATATATATACATATATATATATATATATATATATATATATATATATATATATTCTACAATAAAGTAAAAACCACCTCATAATCACAAATAATTCTTCCCCCCTCGATTAGAGTTTTGAATAAGACATATTTTGTTTAAATGTCTCCCACAACCAAGAAAAAACATATACATAGGTTTGACTACCACGACTTTGTCGAGGAGATTGACGATGCATTTGTCTAATACTAGCGTCATAGCCTAACACTTAACTAACGGCTATTCAACAATACTTGCCCGCAAGAGAATATGGTGCCTAGCTATATATATATATATATATATATATATATATATATATATATATATATATCAGAGAAATAAGTGTCAGATTTCGTGGATAAGCACAAAATATAGGATTAGTTTTAAATATTAATGTTTTTCTTTATTTACAGGGTATGATACGGTTAAGGTAGCACCCCCCCCCAAAAAAAAAATCGGAAAGTTTACAAAGAACACAAATAGTGTGAAGACGTTACTAAGCCTGTTGTCTAGATATTCATCTATTTCGGGGAATTGATAAAGCAACTATGTTTCTATAATGACAATTTTTTTCTACTTTCCCCACCGATTTAAACGTTTTTTCTTTCTTTTTCATCTTTTTAATAATTTCCAGTTTGACACGTTTTATTTCTTTCTAATGTCTTTTTAACTTAGCCACCATCTTCACCATGTGCTATATAACAGTACACAGCAAACCAATATATCCATCTGAGTATGTGTTCCTTATCATAGATGTAAGCCGGCATGAATTGACGCACAATGAAATCACATAACAGGATTATCACAGTTTGAAAGAAAAGAAGACGAATAGAGAGAGGGCACTTAACAAACACCCAGTCTAAGTAGGTAGACCAAACCCTTTTAATTGGTACAATAAAACACATCTACTATTTACTATGTAACTCTTCCTGGTTCTTGCTTCGTTGACCGATGTAGATGAAGCTGACAAGAAATCGATAACAAAGCTAATATCTCTTTAAAAGCCATTCATCAAAGACATCGTAAGAGATGTCATGTGCTAGAGAGGACGTGACACCACAAAACAAGTTTAGGGTTTCATTAATATGTATTAATATTATGTGTCGCAATGAAAATTAATGATGTGGGTGACCTGGATTATTCGGACAGCTATCTTCATCTTTTGTTTATTAATATTAAATCAGAAAATAAAAGGAAATAACTTGGTTAAACAACAAAGAACGGTCAGTGAAAATATATATTTTAATTCAAGAATATTTAGATTTATAATTATAGCTTATGATGATGAATGATTCGAAATACAAACAGGTAAAAGGATGGGATACGTATATGTTACCACCTGGATATAACGAGACCATAGTTGCATGTGAAGAAAATAAAAAGGATACAATGTTGAAAAGGTGTACTTATTGTAATTAAGGTTCTGCTCGCCTAGTTTTTTTATTGTTTGCTTTTTTGCTTTGTTTTGTATTATAAGCACTGAAGATAGCCACACCAAGAAATAAATGATCAGGTGCATTTTTACAAATATCTATAGATGGCTAAAAACCCGAAGAAAAAAAGGAAATAAAAAATATGAAAAAATATGTTTTAATTCAGGAATATTTAGATTAATAATTTTAGCTGATGATGAATGATTAGAAATACAAATAAATAAAAGGATAGGATACATATATGTTACCACATGAATATAACGGGACCATAATTCCATGTGAAGGGAATATATAGATTTAAATCTATATATATATATATATATATATATATATATATATATATATATATATATATAAAGATTAAAGAAAAAAGAGAGATAAATCTATTTCATCTTCGGTTGTTTATTTTTCTTTCCTTAAGCCAGGCTTTTCAAAGATTAAAATCTTATCATCAGAGGAATTACATAGATGGATAAGTTGAGCTTAAACCATTTCACTATAGGTTCAATTCTCTAAAAGTATATTTTAGTTTCATATATATAAATAAATATATATATATATATATATACAGGGTGGGCAAAAATAAGGGTCCTATTTTTAAAAATTCATAACTTTTTTATTTATTGATTTAAAAAAAATTTTTTTTTTAGAATAAGTAAAGGACCCCTTCCGAAGCAAGCATGAGCCGTATTAGCCCTAAGGAACGTACCCTCATTTAGAAAACATTATTTTTGCTTAAAAAACTCAAAACAGTGTAAAAAACAATACTTTAGTTGTTGTAAGTTTTAAGAAGTGTTTTTCGGCTAAAATTTGTTTTGTTTATTTCAAAAAATCTCGGAAGGGTCAGTCTACACACACATAAAGTTTGGTGAGTTTAACTTTTATTTTGTGGAAGTTATTCAAATTAAAAGATATGGCCCTTATTTTGGCCCACCCTATATATATATATATATATATATATATATATATATATATTAATAATGGAGTTTAAGTATTTGTCTGTCTGTCTGTCTGAAGCCGAAACTCCATCAAAGTTGCATAACTATTTACTAGGTCCGCTAGCTTCATTATATACTATGAAAAAAACCGGCATAAACACTATGGACATTTCTCAATTTACATAATCAATTGCTTTTGAACTTCTAATAAATTAGTATTCTCAAATATACACTCAGGATCGGTTCATTCAGATTTCATCATTTATTTATATAATTTTGCTCGCTACTAATCTTACTTATAAATTATAATTAATGAATCAAATTGTTTAATTAAAATAATAATTGATTTAAAAATTAATCAGTTACGTAGTTATTTTATCTACGTCCAAGTGATTAAACAGCGTGCGGAACGTAAATCCATTGAAACAATCTCCCCCCGTCAACTCAGTTTGGACGCAATACAAGCGCGTAATTTGTAAACAAACGCTGGTATTTACCGTGTTACTTTAACTTACGCTGTTAAGCTTTAATTCACAAACTGTTATTATTCCATGTTTTATTTATTAAAATAAAAGATGTGATTTTTTTTTCTTTTCTGTCAACAACAAAAATAATATAACTGATTTTAGAAACATATTGTTTAATTAAAAAAGGTCATTAAAAACACAGACGCGCGCGTGCACACACACACACCCACCCACACACACACACATAAAAGAGTACGGATTTTTACATTGTTTCATTTTATAAACACTTTTCTTTCGATTCGAAAAATACTGTTCGCTGTATTTAGTTTTTTTTTTAATTGTTGATTTTAACAATTTTATTGAATCAAATTGTTTAATTTAAATAAAAATCGATTTAAAAATTACTACTAAAAAAAAACCGCACACACACACACACACATTCTTACAAATTTAATTAGGTAAACATTCTTTCCGAGACCATTTACATAAGTAACCATGTTCACTATATTTGATTTTTTGGTGCTTTTACACTTTAGGACCCGCGCTAACTTTGACGCCATCGTTAGGGTTAGGGTCAGAGTCAAAGTGGGTGTTAGGGTTAGTGTTTGGGTCATCGTCAAAGTCAGCACAGATCCTACAGTAAAAGAATACAGATTTTTTTTATTGTTTTATTTTATGTACACCTTTCTTCCGATCCAAAAAATACTGTTTGCTGTATTCAGTTCTTTAAATTGTTGATTATAACAATTTTACTGAATCAAATTGTTTAATTAAAATAAATATTGATTTAAAAATTATTAAAAATATTTCTATTTATGGAGAAGGTTAATACAAAAATCGGGGTGGGTCGAAATTTCTTTTTTCATTATTTACATCTACAACTATTTTTGGTCATAAATAAAAAATGTCAACGTATAACCACCCAAGAAATATGACTGAGGCTACATCAGTTTACACGTCAGCGTTAATTTCTGACGCCGCAGCCTAGCAAAAATATGCGACCGGAGGGAGTATATATTTGCTAGTATTACTAATGGAGATGTAAGGTTACGGTGGTTAAGTCGTTGACGACACGGATTGACAACCAGGATGTTCTAGGTTCGAATCAAGTTCGTTCCACAGAAACACATTCACTTAGGATGTTGGCAATCTTCGCATGACCCATCCTGTAAGCACCCGATGTCTTTCTAGAGAGAATTCTAGCTGGAAAGATATCAGAGAAACCAATGCCAACAACAGACTCATTAGATTAATACGAAATGAATGAATGACCAACGGAAATTGGTATATGTCTGTCTGCAACCGAAACAATATTATCGCTTCCATTAATTGAACTATTGTAATATCTTGTAATGCTCAATTCTGTACACTATTATTTGTCAAACAAATGTACTATATTTTAATACCTAATCCATGGTAGGCGGTTATATTTGTTTTATTCCTAGGCATTACTTCCTCTTTTAGGGATGGTAGTGTATTATATATAAGTTCACTATGATACCATCTTTCCAAGTAATAATTTTTTTGAAGGGAGTGGAGATATTATAGTATATGTTTTGTGGCCATAATACCATGCTCCTAGGCATTACCTATTCTTTTTTGGGGTGGTGGTGGTGAGAAGTGCAATATCTTGTTGGCATAAGAGCATCATTTTCTTTGCGGGGAGACGATGTTGTATATGTATGTTCGTCATGATACTATCCCCCCAGTTTAGCAAAGATATACGACCGGAGGGAGCCTATATTTGCAAGTATATAGTAATGTGTCAAGTCTTCTCAAGGTCCAAATGTCGATTGACTCCTTAATGCAAGGTTCAGATGTTGATTGACAATACATACTATTGATCCACAACACCAAATAAGAAAAGTTGCTGTAAATTATCAGAAATTTTGATTTGACCAATTATATTTATTTTTATGAGAGTCGGGGAAATCAATGAATACGTTTTGACTTCATTATTAATCGCTGCGTGAGTTTGTGAAAGTCAGCTTAACTTAAAGCTCTGTGGTTCAAGAGTAAGTTAGATCAGGTACGTAGATATCTAGGAATACGTTCTTCCTTCATTATTAATCGCTACTAGACTTTTGAGGTCAGCTTAACTTGAAGGTCCGTGGTTCAATACTAAGTTAGATCTGGTACATAGAAATATAGGAATACGTTATGCCTCCATTATTAATCGCTACTAGACTTTTGAGGTCAGCTTAACTTGAAGGTCCGTGGTTCAAGAATAAGTTAGATCAGGTACATAGAAATCTAGGAATACGTTATGTCTCCATTATTAATCGCTACTAGACTTTTCGGAAGTCAGCTTAACTTGAAGGTCCGTGGTTCAATAATAAGTTAGATCAGGTACGTAGATATATAGGAATACGTTTCGCCTCCATTATTAATCGCCAATGATGACCAATTATATTTGAACGATCAATTATATTTCTTTTTGTGAGCGTCAGTCGCATCGACGATACGTTTTGCCTCCATTATTAGTCGTTGCGGGCCTTTTCGGAAGCCAGCTCAACTTGAATGCATGTGATTCAAGAACAATTTAGATCGGTTACGTAGAATGTTAATAAAAAGTCATACATGAAAGGGTTGATTAAATGTTTCCGCTTATTTGTTCTTAGTACTTCTATGTGTGCTTTCCCCTCGCGACTAGGACATACAAACTCGTAAAAAGAAAAAGTAGAAGCAACAAGACAAAAATAAGTGACTAAACTTCAATGGCGACAGATATAAATCCACGAACGAATTTGCAGTCGATAATTACTTTTCTTAATTTAAAAGATAAGTATTTCCTATTAGTTTGTACAAGTTGGTATTAACCTCCACCCCAACACGGGAAAGTGTAACACAAAGTCAGATGGCGTTCATTGAAAAACTAGGACCGAAGAGGCTTGTGCACTCTGGTCCACAAAAGTTGCCTGAGCAGTCTCGTCGGCATTAGTAGCTGAGGGCGCCTCGGACGATTAGAAATATACTAACTCAGAAGGTAATGCCTGGGAGGATTGACCCCCTCGAACTGCACAGCATGATACTTCAATCGAGCAAAGTCATTAACGCAAAAATGGGCCAGACCCTGTCGGACTAATTTTCGAGGAGGTATCCTCGATTGGTATGAACGGCAGCATGATTTACGACGAAGTAGGTTCGTAGGTAGTACCGACGGTATTGATATGCGGATCTCGTTGAATTTTGCGTGAACGAATCCCTCCCTCCCGTCACCAGTCGCGGGACGTTTTTATTCCGAATTTGCCGACCTTTGCTTGCGTTGTTGTTGTTTTTGTATTAAGCGCCGTTGTTCGGTGGAGACGGTGGGTTTCAGTAGTTGAGTTAATAATCGTAAGTGTTCTAGCAGTACGGGTTGGGGTGGCCTTATCGTCATCTGTACGAACAGAGAGAGAGGGGGAGGGGGAGAGGGGGAGAAAGGGAGAAGAGAGAGGGGGAGAGAGGAAGAGAGAAGGGGAGAGAGGGGGAGAGGATGGGTTTAATAGTAGTGAGTGTAGTTAATGTAGAAGTAAAGAGAGAGTAAGAAGAATTAGTTAAAGATGAACAAGAACGCGCGGCAAGAGAAAAAGAGAGATAATTTAGAGCAGACGACAACGAAGAAGAAGACGAAGAAGAAGAAGAAGAAGAAGAAGAAGAAGAAGAAGAAGAAGAAGAAGAAGAAGAAGAGAAAAAATGAGGAATAAGTGTGATGAAAAAAAGAAAAGAAGAAGAAGAAGAAAATAAGAAGAGTAGAAAGAAGTAAACGATGAAGAGAAGACAGGTGTGAAAAAGAAGAAGAAGAAGAAGAAGAAGAAGAATGAGAAGAAGAGGAAGGTGATGAATGCATAAAGTAAAAAGAAGACGTCGAAAACGCAGAAAAGAAGAGAGAAAATGAAGAAGTAGAAGTAGAAAAAGTCGAAGATGAAGAAAGATTAGAATGAGGGAAAGATGAAAAAAGAAGAAGTAGAAACATAAAGCAAAGCACACGAAAGAAAAAGAAAGCGAATAATAAGGAGGGAGTGGGAGGAAAACGCAGAAAAAGAAAAGAGGGATGGAGGCAGAAGCAAAAGAAGTAAACATGATGTAAGAAAAGACGTTAAAGTAGTACAAAAACTCGAAGAAGAACGCAAGAAGAAGAAGAAGAAGAAACGAAAAAAAAAGAAAAAGAAAAATAAGAAAGGAAGAAAAAGAAGAAGAAGAAAAAGAAGAAGAAAAAGAAGAAGAAAAAAAAGAAGAAGAAAAAAAAGAAAAAGAAGAAGAAAAAAAAATGAAGAAGAAGAAAAAAAAGAAAAAGAAAAAGAACAAAAAAAGAAAAAGAAGAAGAACAAAAAAAAAAGAAGAAGAAAAAAAGAAGAAAAAAAAGAAGAAGAAAAAAAAGAAGAAGAAAAGAAAAAGAAAAAGAAGAAGAACAAAAAAAGAAAAAGAAGAAGAACAAAAAAAGAAAAAGAAAAAGAACAAAAAAAGAAGAAGAAGAAGAAGAAGAAGAAGAAGAAAAAGAAGAGACAACACAAAAACCATAGACTATGATCCACAAGTTTGACTGGACCCCAGGAATTCCCTAGAAAGTAACCAAGGTGAACACACGTAGACTGTCCCAAATTCATGATTATATATATATATATATATATATATATATATATATATATATATATACATATATATATATATATATATATATATATATACATATATATATATATATATACATATATATATATATATATATATATATACACATATATATATATATATATATATATATATATATGTATACATATATGTATATATATATATATATATTGTGTGTGTGGGTGTCAGGTTATGTTGCAAAGAAATCACAAGTGAGAGCTGTATTTTTAAGTAAATTATTTGTAATATATATATATATATATATATATATATATGTATATATATATATATATATATATATATATATATATATATATATATATATATATATATAAATTGTGTAGCATTCTTTCATTTATGCAAAAATTGTTGAACATAACATAATTTCTCTGTTTGATTATGTTTTTTTTTCCTAATGAAGTTTGTGTGTCAAATTTTTTAAAATTAATATGTGTTCCATGTGTATCACGAACGTTTTCAATTTTGGCACGAAAATGATAATTAGAAAAAAAAATATAAATAAAGCATTATCAAATAAAAGTATTCTGTTATATTTTTAAAATGTTTGCATATATATACAGGGTGTTTCAAAAGTCTTGGGAACATAACGATTTTTAATAACTCAAAAACTATTAGGAGTTAAAAAATGAAATTGGTACCGTTGGAAAGGTTAAAGTTTCAAGTTTTGTGGGGAATCTTCAAAGTTGCTCAATATGAGCACCATTCGTCACACGGCAGACATCTAGTCGATAGTCCATTTCCTGCCAAACGCGTTCCAGCATCTTGACGTCAATGGTTCCCACAACTGCCGTTACTCGAGCCTTTAGTTCGTCAATATCTCTTGGAAGGGGCGGCACATAGACTTGTTGCTTGACAAAGCCCCAAAGGAAAAAGTCACACGGGGTAAGATCTGGAGACCTAGGAGGCCAGGGCATGAGAACGTCATCACCTCGCCCAGATCTCCCAATCCATCTACCAGGCAGCCTTGTGTTAAGAAACTGCCTTACTCTAAGACTCCAGTGTGGTGGTGCACCATCTTGTTGAAAAATGAAGTCATCAGATTCTGCTTGTTCCAACTGAGCCATTAACCAGTCTTCCAGCATGTTGAGATAGGATTCACCAGTGATAGTTGCCTCTTCAAAGAGGAACGGTCCATAGACACCTTTCTTGGAAATTGCACAAAACACGTTCACTTTTGGTGAATCTCGCTCGTGCTCAAGAAGTTCATGAGGATTCTCAGTACCCCATATGCGAGTGTTATCCTTGTTAACTTTGCCATTCAGATGGAAGGTCGCCTCATCGCTAAAAACAAGCCGGTCATCAAAGCCGTTATCTTCCAACTTCTCTTGCATTGCAATGCAAAAGTCACGGCGAAGTGGCTTATCAGTGTCCTTCAACTTTTGGACCAACTTGAGCTTGTAAGGTACCATTTGCAGTCGTTTCCTTAAGACACGCCAGACAGTTGCTGGAGCAAGCTGAAGTTCCCTGCTGGCTCTTCTCACTGATTTACAGGGACTCCGCTGAAAGGCTGTCCGAACTTGCTCAACTGCATCTTCTGAAGTTGAAGGGCGACCTGTTCGCTTACTTGGGCACAAACACCCATCTTTCACAAATTTAGCATGCCATCTGACAATGGATTTCCTTTCAGGGGCTTCTTTTTTAAATTTCCTGCGAAATGCACGCTGAACACATGTCCACGATTCAGTCTTTGCAAATTGGAGGACGCAAAATGCCTTGTCTTGTTTAGAGAACGCCATTACTGCACCTGGAAAGATAACACGAAAACCATTAGTATGACCAAAAACTTGATTAAGCAAGCTTTAAAATGGCACCAGTTTCATTTTTCTACCTGGAATAGTTCATGAGATATACGCATTTGTAATGTTCCCAAGACTTTTGAAACACCCTGTATATATATATATATTAATTAATTTTTGCGTACACAAAAAGATGATATGGGCACGTGTCAGCATGATTACCCGGGCATGGATCGAACCCTTGATGTAGATATAAGTAGTATAATGTTTTACCACAAGACCAGAACACCCTGCGACATTTTATTAGCGACTTTGTATCGCTTATGATCTACGTAGATTTTTTTTGTTTTACGGCACCGGTGTGTTTACCGGTGCGTTTATTTTTGTTCGCTCTTTTTTTGTGCATAAATTGAATCAAGATTATTGGTTCCGAGTCAGGCTTCCCGTCTGTAAAATAAAAATCCGTGGGACTGATTTCCTGCAGACTACAACATAGTCGTATTCACATACAATGCCAACAAATAATTGTTATAAATCATAAGTAGACAAACGGCTGACAACCATTCCAACTCATAGAACCCATACTCGAGTGACTTTTAGCCTTTATATATTGTAACCCAACAGTAAAAAAAATCTACAATCATCAATCTCCTCACAACTTACTTGACCTGACTGAATACCTCCCACTCTTCTATAAAGAATCTGGCAAACATAGGCGAAGGCTAGAAGTTTATGTTCGGAACACTCTTTCCTTGATTAAAGAACGTAGCTAGAATCAGATGACCAAGCCTTACTGTTTTTTAGAATAACCTTACAGCACAGCAGTAGTTACTTATATTTCTTATACCATTCTCCTTCGATCCAGGACTGTACCCTGCTTAACTTTGTCTCTGAAAGCATAGATACAGCATTTTCATTTTACTTGAGTGCCCAAATACATGTATTTCGGGATTTGAATGCGCATCACCGATACTGCCCTATATTCTATTGGAATTATTATTAAGCGCAGTGAATTCTAAGTGCCCTGTGATTGGATGAAAATCAGTGAATCACAGACCACTGCTTCAATCTCTGTAGAAAACCCAGGAGAGCGCCTATTTTGAAAATATCGGTCTCTTCTGTCCAGCCTTCGCTGCCGTCAACATCGCTTCTCCTCTGCTGCGGCAGGTGCGAGAGAGCACATGATTTTTTAGCGTATATAATTCGCGCGAAACCATCTTGATGTTCTGAACTATTCTTCACAGCCTTGTCCCCAGAAGGAATCCTGTTACAAGACAACTGGCATTTTCAGTGAGTCCGCAAAGGCACTTCTTTTGCAAGCAACATTCTCTTTCTTTCTTCTCTTTTTTATCCATATAAATATCCTTTCGCTATCTACCCACGTTGTTTGTTATCTCTGTTCTTGTCTAGTCACGTGTATATGCCACCAACTTTTCTTCCAGCGGACTAGTCTTCGTCCTTCATTCTAACGGGAAAATCCCAACAATGCTCAAGCTATATAGACGCATCTGGTAACTCCACGTATAGTTTTTTCATAGCGTTCTCCATTTTACAAACTGTCACTTTTCTGACCCGCCTCCCTGATCGTGTGGACCAGCACGCCTAACTTCTCAATCAGTTCTTGACCTCACTGCCCGAAGCTTGTGTGACGAATACCCATAGCCCGCTCAGAAACGCTGATCACCTTAATGATTGATATCACCCTAAAATCATCTCGAAAAGCTGATGAGCCGTTGATCAAAACAACGAAATACAACAAGCAGGCTCATTTTGATTCCATGAGAAATAACATCAAAGGCGCCCCATGGACTGAAACTTTTTCTCTCCTTGCTGATCAGTGCGCAAATGAGGTAAGCAAATGGGTCAAAGCAGGCATTTAAGTCTGAGTCCCCATGGGTAAATTCTATAGCACGCCATATTCTCCACAATGGTTCCCCTCGAATTGTGCAGCTGATATTGCTCAGGGGCAGCAAGCATTCCGACAATTCAGCCGCGTTTAGTCAACTACGAATAGAAAGAAATTGATATCGTCAAGACAAAATTGTAAGACTGTGATAGATGAAGCATAGATGGTATACAGAGATGACCAGAAAAAAGCATTCAGTCGCAGAAACTAGATATTCGTGATTTCTCGAAAACTTTCAATAATGTGGTGAACAATCGGCAATCAACAATTACCCTGCTACCCAACCACAATGATGTCGTATGCACGACAACTGATAAGGCGGAACTATTTACTCAGCGTTTCGCCTTAAACTCAACGTTGGACTCCGCAAACGACTACCTCCCAAATGTTCCATTACAGACTGAAGCCACACTTGATGACCTTGCCATAACCCTATCTCATGTCCGAGACATCATTAAAAACCTTGACACGTCCAAAGAATGTAGGCCTGATCTTATACCAGTAATAAAGAAATGCTCCGTGTTACTTGCCTCTGTCCTTTCCAAACTCTACAACAAATGCCTTGCTAAATATTGCTTCTCCGATAGCTTGAAAATTGACTCTGTGGTACCAGCCTTGAAGAATTCTAGATAGAACTGGCTCTCAGAATTATCGCCCGATCAGTCTATTCCCGCTCTTCGCTAAAATCTTTGAATCTCTAATCAATCTAGCGTTAGTTCGGCAACTCGTTAATGTTAAACTTCTTTCTGACCATCAGTATTTTGGATTTAGGCAAGAACGGTCTACTGCGGATATCGTAACAGTCATCCCTGCACGCATATACCATACACTAGACGAGGCAGGTTAAACTAGGGCGGTAGCGCTTGATATATCTAAAACCTCTGACAAGGTCTGCCATAAAGGTATTCTCATTAAAATTAATTCATATGATATTTCTGGACGAATATTTAATATAATTAGATACTTCCTAACCAAAAAAAAATCCAGGTTGTTCTCGATGGCCGTTCATCCAAACAACATGACATAAATGCAGGTGTACCACACGAATCGACCGTAAGACTTTTATAATTTCTAATTTTTATAAACGACCTCCCTGGTGACATTGTGTCTGAGATGGGTATATTTACTGACGACACCACGCTCTACTCTCGTCATGTGGTTAAAACGGACGCGCACATATCTGGGGTAATGGCTAAATCATGAAAAGTGACCTCCAGTCCGTAGTAGAATGGGGGCACAAATTGATGGTTACATTTAATATTGCTAAAACAAAGCTCCTTTCCTTCAACAACTGCAAGAAACCCCTTTCAACCAACACAAATTGAAACAAATACAGAGAAGACATAGTGGGGTGTCTAGTGGGAAAATTACGCATTTGATGATAGAAGCACCAAAACTAGCATGATGACTCCTTAAGGTATACTAAAACATATCTGTCCGTCTAGTCACCTCAAAATCCAAGATGGCGGCCATTTCTTAATATAACCGCCACCAGAAGGTCGCGATAATGTTAGCTCTTCATAAATTGATATCTATTCAAACGATTGTAGTGATCCTGGTGTCAAATTGTATGTTTTGGGGGATGCTGAATTCATATATGGCACTCCTGAAAGCAGTTCAGCATCACTTGCATGTATACTAATAAAATAAACCAAAAATTGCAATTCGCTCGGAATTCAAGGGAAAACAATAATTAACTCCGTTTTTTTATATGGCTTCCCACAAGGACAAAGTTAGACATAGGTCGGTTTTTAATTTGGGGGAAATCCAGCTCTTCGAAAAAAGGGGCACTTTGGATGGAAACAAAAATAAAAATTGCCTCAGTGTAGAAGGACTTCTCCTTCACTGACCGAGGACAAAATAGAGTAAGTGTAAGAGATACTACACTTGAAATCTCTCGTGAAACATAGCAATACAAATTGAACTAATAAAAAAATCTCACTTACGATTTGCTCGTCCGTTTTAGAAAACGGACCCTGAATAGTTTTTTTGCCGACTCTTATTCACCACCAGACAAGCCACATTTCTACTGAGACGTAAGGGGTTACTATTAGGGACCATGCCTACAGGGGCACTCTAAGTAGGGAGTTGAGTATTGATTTACTCCTCTCCAGGAGTTAGGCACAAGGCCAGTTTTTATCTTACTCCCACAAATAAGATGTGAGCCAAGGTCGGGTCGGGAAAGTGGGGTTTAAAAATTGCCTGGGCAGCCTCGTCAGCATTCCCCGGTAGGGGCGCCTCAGGCAGTAAGCAATAAACTTACTCCTCCTCAAAGAGAGGAGGCGAAGCCTGGGAGGGTGGACCTCCTAGAACTGCACAGGACAGACCCATAGACCGGCGTAAATCAAGCCCCGAAGGCGAAGACAATACCAGTCTATGGGGTGCAGCATCCATCGGAACAGATACTACCACATTTAAATGTCTACATGTTAGTTCAGTCAGGGAAGCAGGAAATAGGGACGGAATTCCAAAGTCTATCAGTTCAAGGTAAGAATCCATTAAGAAATATTTCTGGATATAAATTTCTGTCTATTCGTAATTGACTTAACGCGGCTGAATTGTCGGATGCTTGCTGCCCCTGAGCAATATTCATGGTGTACCATTGTGGAGAATATGGCGTGCTGTACAATTTATCCATGCGGACATTAACTTCAATACCTGCTTTGACCCATTTGCTTACCTCATTTGTGCACTGATCAGCAGGGAGAGAAAAAGTTTCACTCGACGGGCGTCTCTGATGTTATCTCTGATGGAATCAAAATGAGCCTGCTTGTAGTATCTCGTGGTTTCGAGCAACGGCTACAGTGAAGGGGTATGATTTTGCTACTTGTCGGGTAAGTCGGGGTATTTATTTCGAGGGGGTACAAGTGCTACGAGTTTGTCAGAGTTCATTCTGTTAAGGTACTTGTAAAACAAGCCAATTAGATTTTGTTTCAGAGTCGAAGTTTATTTTATTGTTATCTCTCTATCTATCTTGTTACCCCTACTTCTCCCTTACTTCTCTATCACCCTCTCTCTCTCTTTCTTTCTTTCTCCCTCTCTCTTTCTCTTTCTCTCTCTTTCTCTCTCTCTCTCTGTCTCTCTTTCTCTTTCTCTCTTTCTCTTTCTCTCTTTCTCTCTTTCTCTCTCTATCTCTCTCTTTCTTTTTCTCTCTCTCTCTCTCTATCTCTTTCTCTCTTTCTCTCTTTCTCTTTCTTTCTCTTTTTCTCTCTTTCTCTTTCTCTCTTTCTCTCTTTCTCTCTCTATTTCTCTCTTTCTTTTTCTCTCTCTTCCTTTCTCTCCCTTTCTCTCTCTGCTTCTCACCCTATGCCCCTCTCTTTCTACCCCCTATTTTTCCTTATCTCTCCCACTCTCTTTCTATACTCTCTCTCTCTCTCGCTTTCTCTCTCTCTGCTTCTCACCCGCTATCTACCCTATGTCCCGCTTTTTCTACCCTCTATCTTTCCCTAGCGCCCCCACTCTCTTTCTCCCCCTCTCTCTCTCTCTCTTTGTATTTCTCTCTGCCTCCTTACCTTTCACCGCCTTTGTTGATACCCATCTCCTCCCCTTCGCACTATCTTTCTATCTCTTCCTCCATCACTCTCCTACTCTATTCTTCTATCGTCATCCCTCTCTCCGTCCGCTTTCCTCATCTCACCCCTTTCTCTCTTTCTCTTTTTCCATCCCTTTATCTTTCCCTCTCGCCATCTCCCTTTCTCTCCATCCTCTCTTTCTCTCAACTGTCTCTCTCTCCATCTCTCTCTCTCTATCTTCCATCTCCCCCCTCTCTCTCTCTTACTTTCTTCTCATTGTCTCCCCTCTTCTCTCTCCGTTTGGTTTTTGTGCATCCAAAATGGCCGCTCGCGCGTGTTCTTCCATTTCAAATGCACAACGAACGTTTCAAACACGTCTTCATCATCGCTTCTCCTCCGCCCTCTCCCCCTCTTTTTTTGCTGCTCCTGATAAATTATCTTGACTCTTGCTTGCTGAAGAAAATGGTCTGTAGGGAAACGCATCCCGAAATCGATTTATGTTTTCACTTGGTTCATTTCCATTGGTAATGCACGCCGTAGTATAATACAAAATGCAGACAAGAGGCGGGCGACTAAAAATAAAGAATTACTACCACCACCACCACCACTACTACTACTACTACTACTGCTGTTATGAAGTCGTGTCAATTATTAATGATACCTGCATTAAGATCATCGTAATATACTTAGCTTTTTAAACTGTCGTCTAAACAGTTTTTAACGATTTTTCAAAGAGATTACATCGTAGATATTTCCATTGTTAACATGCTTCGGGTTATAATTGTAAACCATACCATTGAGGAAAATGAGTATGGTTCCGGCCAATTGGCACACCAGTCGAGGTTCGTTTTAGCATCTTTTCTGGTAACCTAGGGGCTTACCCGCAGAGAACAAATACTCTTTTTGTCGGAATGACGTATGGTTAGAGTCGATCCGAGAAAATGCACTCTCCAAGGTGTTGCATGTGTCTTCAGTAAAAAAGTACTTTTAATTGTCGAGATCCCGGAGGCGCCCCTACAGGCAAATGCTGACCTGTCTGTTCTCAGCTGTTATTGCACCCTTCTTAGCCGACTTAACAAACGGTAAATGGCCCTGTGCCATATCTAGCTTAATAACAAAGCCCGTAAATCCTGCCCTTTGTTGGAATAGGATATGGTCACGCTCACTCCATCCTCCAAAGCATTATCTCCTACGCGGGAGGGTTTTTTTGCCGATCACCTGAAACGTCCCTTCTGAGTCTTATCTCGGCTATTTTCTTATCCATTAAAAGTGCCCCTCTCAGGGGAGCTGTTTTTTCTCCCACCGTTAAAGTGACTCTATGTCTACTCTTGCTGTAGTAAATAGGGGTCACAGTTGTAACGGTGTGTGGAAATTTAAAAGCTGTGGAACGATGATCCACATTGACATCAGGTATGGCCGATCATATGTTAGATATTCGGCGAGTAGACCCAATAGTATATATAATAGTTAGTTGAGAATAATAGGAAATTAAAGGTGAGCCGGCGTGAACTAGATACACAAAAGGTGAGAATTGCTAGACTGCGAGAATATTATAAAAACGGATATGACGTCACATAGCTCAAGAAGAGGGTATGCGAGAGAATAGTTCAGTATGTTATGAAGCTTATTTAGCTTGTAAAATGATATGGGCTGACAACATGTAATTAATTTGTGATTCAGGTCGCTATACTTTAGCTCTTCCGACTGGTTAGTGTTTTCGAACAAAGATCGAGTTGAATACATATCCGTGATTTTCCACCAGTCCTTGTCTCGAAGTAGTACTTTCAGAGGTATGAAAGGACTTATTTGAAAGCGCCATTCCTCTAGTAGATAAGGATCACTTAGAAAAATGTGCAAGGAAAATATCCAGCGACCAAGGTAGAAATACAATTTGTGGACTTTGATATTTGTAATAATTATTACGTAAACTTGGTTAGTACGTATGTAACAAGCCGCGCGTGCGTTGTCCCCCCCTCTGTATGTGACTCGATGTGGCGAGTGTAAAATGCAATAAATTTGGGCAATTTGGCTCATCTTTGACCCCCTTCCCCTTTAACCCCTGATGGCGCGAACCAGAATTTTTCTGAGATCAAGGATGCTCATTTTATATCCAGAACAATTGCCGCTACATTTTGGCCAAGTTTCAGAAAAATTGAATAGATGGATCAAACGTTATGGGAAAAAAGGGTAATTTTTGCCATTTTGGGGGGTTTTGACCCCCTGGGGCGCGAACTAGATCTTTTCCAAGGTCAGCGATACTTATTTTCTATTAGGAACAATTGCCTTCACATTTTGGTCAAGTGTCAGAGAAATTGAATGGATAGATGAAAAGTTATGGAGTTTTGGAGCCTTTTGACCCCCTGGGGGGCTAACCAGATTTTATTTAAAAAATCGGAGAATGTCACTTTCTAACCTGACTAAAGTTGCAACTTAATGCAAAATTTCAGAGAAATTCAATGGATGGTTGCGGAGTAAAATCCGGACGGACGGACGGACGGACGGACGGACGGACGGACGGACGGACGGACATGCCTCAAAACATAAGTCCCCCGATTTTATAAATCGGGGGACCAACAACAGAAAGGCAACGCATGTATATAAAAAAAGAGATCACAAATCCTTTTAGAAAAGAAGGTAACATAATAGAAATTGTGTAACACTGACACACCAGAACTGAAAGATCAACGCATATGCAAGGCTATAATGACCTCTTACGTGTACAATGCACCAGGATGAATATAATATAAGAAAGCAATAATTTAATAAGTAACGGTTAAAAATTCAATAATACTAATAACAAAAATAATTTATTTTAATCCTATATTTGTCACGGTAATTAATTAATATATATATATATATATATATATATATATATATATATATATATATATACAAATAATAACGTTGACGCACCGATTTCTTTTAGATCAGCAAGTGACGTTACGCCGTTGGTTAGCACAAAACTGGGTTCCGCATTATCCCCTTTTTCGCACCCTCTCAACAACAGCTGCACTCCACCAGAACGCTGGTCACTCTCCGCTGATGTGCGGCCATTTTTGAATCGGTTGAACCACTCCTCAATTTGTGTTACACCCATTGCATCTTTTAGCAAACACCTGCTGAATCTAATGCGACGGTAGAGATAAACACTATAACAAAATAAGACTTGCAGAGGTGTTTCCGTCAGTGGATGGATCGGTAGGATAAGTGTGTGCACTACTTTGAAGGCGATTAGGGTCCCGACCCCGTCATGCATTTGAAATATTTTTTTCTGGCATAAGGTCGTATACGTTTTAGACAGGCCTCGTATATATATATATATATATATATATATATATATATATATATATATATATATATATATATATATATATATATATATATGTTTTGTTTATTATCTATGTACGTATACGTTTCGTCCTTTATAATCGGGACTCATCAGTATAGAGATATGAGTATTCACTACCGGTCATGCTATTCGAAACCCGGATTCCGAGTATTTTGCAACTGAAATCCCGACGTCCAGAACCACTCGGCCATGCTAAACAGCGAATAAACAGTGATAATTTTAATACTTTATCTAGCGGCTTGACGTCATAAAAGCGTTCTAGTGAATGAAACGAACGATCCACATATAGCTAGTGTCTTCATGCTGTGTTAATACTACACTTACAGTGCCCATCTAGACGGGTTTTCTAGAAGCTACAAATAATAAATATTTGTTTTGTTTATTATCTATGTACGTATATGTCTCGTCCTTTATAATCGGGACTCATCAGCATAGAGATATGACTATTCATTACCGGTCATGAGATTCGAAAACCCGAAATCCGAATATATATATATATATATATATATATATATATATATATATATATATATATATATATATATATATATACATATATATAATTTAGATACTGTATATTACATATTTCAGCAATGTACCGCGGTTTCATCCAAAAGGGCAAATTTAGACATCTTTAGTAAATCTTTGTGCCCAGTGGAATCATCGGCAAGCTGAAAGGATTGTAGGCACGCCTGACAGGGAATAGCGTCAACAATGACAGAAATATATATATATATATATATATATATATATATATATATATATATGAAGAAGTTTAAAACATGAAATAATATTTCAGACATAATGATATGTTTAGTACATGACATAATTGAATAAGCATGTAAGTATGCGACTGGTACATAATTCGTATGTATACCGCGTCGCCTTTTTATACTTCTTCTTTGTCACCTGATTACACGACACCCGATACGTGTGGTCTCTATTTCTGAGGCACAGGTTCGAATCTTATACGCAGACAATAGTGTAAATAAACAATCAAACAAACATGAGGAAAATACACGAAACATTGTCGGAAATGAATTGTCAACGAGGAGAAAGCTGCTGGTATTTATCTTCACCAACAGGGATAAGATGTGACACAAAGTCGCGAAAGTGGGATTTAACAAACCAGCTCTCTAGAGAATGAAGAGCGCTCTGGCCTATAAAAAATGGCGTGGTAGCCACGCCGGCGTTCCCCGGTAGTGGCGCCTCAGGCGATTAGCAATAAACTAACCCCTTCTCAAAGGGATGGGTTGACCTCCGAGAACTGCACAGTACAAACCCACAGACCGGCGGAATCAAAGCCCGAAGGCCATGATTGTACCGGTCAATAGAGTGTAGTATCAATCAGAACAGATACTACACTTTGATCCCAAACGAGGAGACAGCTGATAATACCAAGATTAAAGTGTACTTTGTACCACTGAAAGTTTCCTTAAAATAACAATTATGAAATCAGGTAAAGCCGTTTACACAAAAGAAGAAATTGGCACTTATACAACGAACCAAAGAATACATATAATTAACCCGGTTTCTCAGATAAGCGCCAATCCACTTGCAATATAGTGAAATGCCGACGTCTGCGGTTTTTTTGTCCAACAGTTAGAAAAACTTGTGTCTCATGCATTGAGCCGGATATAAGGATGGCGTAATGAACGAAATATGATAAAACTTGGTAACTTAAATAAATATACCTAATCGTGTGACGTCATTCAGTTTCAGGTATATATGAATATATATATATATATATATATATATATATATATATATATATATATATATATATGAATATAGTACATGTATAGTATTAGTTTATGTAGGTGTAAATCCGTTGAAACTATAGTGTTTTCTCTGTCTTCTTTTGTTTGAAGAGGTTGACTCTCTGTGGTGAGTACAACTGAAACATGTATGAACATACGTAACCAATTATGTTTGTATAAATAAAAGATTATGCTAGATATATATATCTATATTCATGTATATATATAAGTACATATATATATATACATATATATATATATAGATACATATATATAAATACATATATATATATAAATACATATATATATAAATACATATATATATATATAAATACATATATA
Organism: Sepiola atlantica; assembly: GCA_963556195.1. Classification (NCBI taxonomy): domain Eukaryota; kingdom Metazoa; phylum Mollusca; class Cephalopoda; order Sepiida; family Sepiolidae; genus Sepiola; species Sepiola atlantica. Next base: position 86,750,431 of record OY744538.1, on the reverse strand, counting down.
TATATATAAATACATACATATATATATAAATATAAATACATACATATATATATAAATTATATAAATACATATATATATATAAATACATATATATATATATTATTTATTTTGGTACAAAAAAATTAGTACAACATTCGTACCGTCGGTTTCAAGCACAAAAGGACTTAGCCATCCGGCTCTCTTCAGCTTCTGTTGTTGAAGAGAGCCGGATGGCTAAGTCCGTCTCTTCTTAAAACCGACGGTACGAATGGTGTACTAATTTTTCTGTACCAAAATGAATTAATATTACGCTCTTAATTGTTAATTTTTAACTTTTATTCTTAATTAATCGAGCACTCTGCTGGGATTTTTCCTGCTATATTACAAAGAAGTTTATGTATATATATATATATATATATATATATATATATATATATATATAAACTACAACATCGTAGTAGTTTCGACATGATTTATGTGCGTTTAGTTTTACTATCAATTAGTATTCAGTTGATATTATCTAATGCGCGTGCTTAGCTATTTGAGGGTAGAATTGTTATTAATTGTGATGGTATTGAAACTGAGTCTAAAATCTAATCTTATTTGGGCTTAAAAATAAAATAAGTAAAACATTACTTAGGAAAATGATGTTACTACTGATAGTGTCAGGGCTTCTGGCATCACATGCTCATGAGTTACCCAGAGTATGATAGTTTTACATGCTTATCCGATTTGACGTCATTGGGAGAAAAAGTCTTGCGATACAGATCACCGGTGATCGTCCCCAATGTATCAATCACAATTCTGACATATGTAATCAAACATCGCCGCCTACAATATATGTGCAAATTTATGCGCACGTATGCCAATACGGACGATCACTGTTAGTCTCCAGGGGATGAACCTCTGAATTCTTTGGCGTCGGGCGCATGACGTTCCGTTTAACCTCACACGAGGGTCAATTAGAACGGTAGCAGTAGTAGGTCGAAGAGTGTTGATCGATAAAAACGCGGCTGGCCCTTAAGTTGTCCCACCGACATTTCAGAAAGAGACCTCAGTTCTCTGAGCGAGCAGGCTGATATCGCGGAGAAAGACAAAAAGTCGATAATCTGCTTGTCCGAGGTTAGCAATGGTAGCTGAAGTGGGATTTTACAAAGCAGGTTCGCAATCGGCTATATAAGAGGGCGAAATGGCAAGAGAGGGGCAGTAGAAACAAAGAAAGGCATCCGATGTTATAGTGTTGCTACTCATTCAGCTAAGATCAAAGTGTAGTATCTGTTCCGATGGATACTGCACCCCATACTTGTGTTGTCTTGGCCTTCGGGCCTTGATTTACGCCGGTCAATGGGTCTGTCCTGTGCAGTTCTGGGAGGTCCACCTTCCCAGGCTTTGCCTCCCCTCTTTGGGGAGGAGTAAGTTTATTTCTTACTGTCTGAGGCGCCCCTACCGGGGAATGCCGACGGGGCTGCCCAGGCAATTTTTAAACCCCACTTTCCCGACCCGACCTTGGGTGACATCTTACTTGTGGGAGTAAGATAAAAACTGGCCTTGTGGCTAACTTCTGGAGAGGAGTAAATCAATACTCATCCAATCTCGAGCCACGTTGAGTCTCCCGGCTTATATAATTAAAAAAAAAGATATTTAGTTTCTTCAATATTCATTGCCAGTTTACAAATATGTTTCGTTCATAAACCAAAAATCTAATATGTATAAGTTCAATAAACGAAACTTCCCTAGAAAATAAATAATCAATTGCAGCCTGTTTACTGAAGAAAAATACACATATAAAAGAAATGTATCCAAATCTGTTAAACATTTTTAAAATGTTATAGAACCGCAAGCATAAAATCATTTTTTAGCAATGTAAATTGAGTCGGCATTAAATACTCCAAAATGGTTGATATGCCGTAAAACAAAACAAATAAAAACATATTTTTACTTGACTAACTTTAAAAATACATTTCAAATTCGTGTGTTTCTTCGTTCGATGTATTTATATAAACAAGTATTCATTTATAGATTCACTGACACGATTAAGTGACAAACTCCGTGAGGGGAACTCCGATCTGTAATAATTGCATGAAGTTGCAGAAGATTTTTTTTATTATTATCTTGTTTTCGGAAATTTCGAACAATTTTTCAATTCGCCCTTCTTTACACATACCACTATTTCATCGTGAAAACGGTTTTATTTCCGCAATGCCTTTTTCTAGTTATTCGCGAAAAAAATCAAAAATAAAATAATCCACGATTTCAATTGTCATAAAATTGCCAAACTGGTTTTCAAAATAATAAAAAAAACAATGAGTATTTGTTTTATGTGTTATTACTTTTTATTAGCCAATACTTACACCTAGTATATGCATTTATCTTCCCAGTCTTATACATTTAGACCCATGTAGCAATGCATCTGGCAGACCGATGTTTGATTCTGACTATTTTTTTCTTTTTTTTTCTCTATTCATTGCTGCTGTGGAATGTTATTTGACCGAAAAGATATTTCGTTTCGGTTTCTTTTAGAACATTATTTATTCCCGCCCGGAAGATTTATAAATTAGCACATTCTTCACTAATTTTATAACAATAACTTTGAACACCTGCTAGTATCAGATATCTCTACAGAGCCGCTATTCGCAGATACATGGAGTGCTGTTGCCACCTACGGACTCGGGCACCAACTACTAATCTTGTCTTCATAGACAGGGTCAAACATGAGACTCTAATATAATAGGTTCCAAACAGTCTACAAAGCTCCAGCCACTGTCGATCGCCGCAATTTTGCACCCCTGTGATTGTTGTGCACGTACTTCAATATAATGTGCTGGGACGACCGTGCTGCACTTGTGTTACCCTCAACGAAAATACCCACAACCAACCCGACAAACCGAAAAATCTCACCCCTTCTTTAAAGAGGTCCCTAGATTACGATAACATTTCTACTCTAATAGCTGTTTTCCTCGAACCGCTTGCCTTTGGAATTCCCTCCCTGCTTCCCGTTTCCGTGACTGTACTAACATGCAGAAATGTAAATATAATATGAGAAAACATCTAGCCGCACAACTCCTCACTTATTATTGCCCTATAAATTCGGCCCCAACTTCACTGGGGCGATCACCCTTTTCTTGGGTGAATGTAAGTAACAGTTTTTACATTTATTTAACGCATAATTTTGAAACACAATATGAATTTCAAACAAGTTGATTAACTAACCCTAACCCTACCTCTAACCCTAACTCTACCCCTAACCCTAACCCTACTCTAACCCTAACTCTAACCCTAACCCTAACTCTAACCCTAACCCTAACTCTAGCCCTAGCCCTAACCCTAACTCTAGCCCTAACCCTAACTCTAACCCTAACCCTAACTCTAATCCTAACCCTAACCCTAACTCTAATCCTAACCCTAATCCTAACTCTAACCCTTACCCTAACCCTAACCCTAACTCTAACCCTAACCCTCACTCTAACCCTAACCCTAACCCGAACCCTAACTCTAATCTTAATTCTAACCCTAACCCTAACTCTAACCCTTACCCTAACCCTAACCCTAACTCTAACCCTAACCCTAACCCTAACTCCCCATCTCATAGCCTCTCTTCCCCTTGGCTGTATCACTTACGTAATCCTACTTTTAATCTATTTCATTAATGTCATTCCTAATGTCTAAACACCCATAATGTCTCTTTCCCCTTTCTATTTTTCCTTCTTCTCTGTCAATCTAAATATTAATCTATATATTTATCTATCCTATCCTCTTTCGTGTTTGAGATCTGTTAGCTCATGTAGACAGAAGAAACTCCGACGATAGATTGAATTGCGTTGGAACAGGGAATTTTCACTAGAAGTTAAGTTTTAAAATAAAGTTAACCTATTCGAAGGAAATTACGTCACTAAAAGGAAGTAGCGAAAAGAGTTCAAGGTTTTTTTACTCTTGGATTTTAGCTTGCGTGTTTTCGGAGACCTCCTTTCTTTTATATATCATGAATAATGTATAATCATATGAAGAGACATATTAATACAAAGAATATAAAGCCCAAATAGAATTTGTTGTTACTATGTGTATATGTTTGTATTTGCATAGTTTTGCTCTTGGATTTTAGCTTGCGTGTTTTCGGAGACCTCTTTTCTTTTATATATCATTAATAATGTATAATCATATGAAGAGACACTTTACTACAAAGAATATTAAAGCCCAAATAGAATTCGTTGTTACTATGTGTATATGTTTGTTTTTGCATAGCACTGTGAAATGCATGACGCTCTAAATTACAAAGACAATTTAATGGCTAAAATATGATTGAGAGGATAATAATATATACAGATATAATGAAAGATTTGTCTACGCTAGACTGAAACTGAACCTAAAACTTTCCCTTTTTGTGAAATTTAAAACAGTATCGTCGAGAAACGATTATTTTGAAAAAAAGTTTGATCTCTGTATTTGAAAACTACCAGATAAGTTTTCATGTATCTGTGTGTGTTTATCATGTTTATGTCATTTAGATAAATTCACAGGGAATATATTTTATTACTATTATCGAATATTTATTAAAATCCGAAACGATTATTTTTAAATGTTGTTTAAAATATATGAACATGATTATATGTTATCTTATATTCCTCTTAACCCTCCAATCTCTCTCTCTCTCTCTCTCTCTCTCTCTATATATATATATATATATATATATATATATATATATATATATATATATATATATATATATACATATGTACCGGGAAAGGTCGAGTAAGCAAAACATGTTATTTATAAATAAATGCTTGTCGGTTCATAAAAAAAACATGGCAAATGTTCTTTAGCTATCTTATTCACATAAGGTGTTCTTAATTAAAATGTGATATACATCGTCTGACTTCCAACCATTAAAAAGCACGTATGTGTGTACGCGTATTTTCACTATTTTGTTTCATTTTACTTCAATTGAAGTTCTCCAAAATAAAAAAAGCACATTGATGAGGCTAACATTTGATATCTCTATGAGATACATATATATTCGAATGTTCCATAAATGTTCTCCTTTACCTGTCAAACGTTTGGTTTGTACAAAAGTTAAGAATATTAATTTTCCTCTCCAATTGACTCGTGAACTATGTTATATCATATCTTCTTGTGGTCTCTTGATCTTACCAAATTCACGGACAATAATTCATCTAGTTTGGTGGAGTATCAAGCTAAGATCTGTTACTAGGGGCAACATAACTTGAAGAAGGCGCAGCATTCCTCGTATGAGCCAGTGTACAGCCATTTCGAGAATATCTTATTTGGGCTTCGAATATTATGTTAATGTTAATATTTAGTCAAAGTTTGCTTGTAAGGGAAGTATCATCTTGTCAGGTTATCCTGACAAACCCTTGTACATACAGACAGAATACACTCGGGAATGGTTGTTATGTATTATTTCCCACATCACAAGTTAACTGCAGAAAACCAGAAAAAAACAAGAGCAAAAAAAATGCGTTTTGTCCAACTTCATAAACATTTGAAAACAGCCCATTTCAAATCAATAAACATGGCCGCTGTAGCGGGAGGAAATGGTTTAATTTTATTAGTAGGAGTTGTCGAGCAAAAGCGAAAAGAATTATACATCCCGTGGCAATAGCAGACTTTAAGCGGATTTTTAAAACGAAAGAAAAGACGATTACTACTAATAATACATATTATAAATATGTATATACACACACATATATATATATATATACATATATTTATATATATACATATATTTATATATATACATATATTTATATAAATATACACATATATATATATATTAATATATAAATATACATATATATATATATATACATATATCAATATAATCAATATATATATATATATATGTATATAAGCATATATATGTATATATACGAATATATATAACAATATATATATAGATATACTAATATATATCTATATATATATATATTTAAATATATATACATATATATATACATATATAAATATACATATATCCATATATACATATATATATAAACACACATATATATATATGTATATATGTATATATATATATCTGTATATAACCATATATATATATATGTATATATAACCATATATGTCTAACCATATAAAACTATATATATATATATATATATGAATATATATAAACCCATGTATATATATATAAATGTATATATATATACATGTATATAATTATATATATATATATATATGCATATGTATATATGTAGATATATATATATACCCATATATATCCATATATATCCATCTTTCTCTCTATATATATATGTATATATGTATAGATGTACCCATATATATATATATATATATATATATATATATATATATATATATATATATATATATATATATATATATATATATATATACATTAATTTATATATAACTGTAAATATATGGATATATATATATCCATATATGGATATATATATATCTATATATGTATATATATATATATATATATATATATATATATGCATATATGTATATATATCAACACCCACATATGTATATCCATATAAATATATATATATATATATATCCACATATGTATATGCATATATGTATATATATCAATATATATATATATCCATATATGTATATATATCAACATATATTATATATATATATTTATATATATATTTATGTATATATACATATATATATGTATATCTATATATACATATATATATATATATATAAATACATATATACATATATATTCATCATGTATATATATATATATATATATATATATATATATGTGTGTATATATATCCATATGTATAAATACATATATATATATACATATATATGTATATATATATTTATATATATATACTTATATATGTACATATATATATATATATATATATATATATATATATATATATATATATATATATATATATATATATACCTATACCTATACCTAAATATGTTTAATGTATTTTATGTAATTCTTTTATTTGGTGATTGAAACATTTGTTGCTTTTGTTGTACTGCCTGATCATTTTTTTCTACTTCCTAAGTGATAAAGATGCAGAATATTTTAATTTTAATCGCGATTAACTTTCTAGGACGTGTTTTTCGTTAACATATATATATATATATATATATATATGTATATATATATATATATATATATATATATATATATATATATATATATATATATTAACTTCATACGTACATAAACGTAATCTATGAACACGTGTATCTGGCTCACAGCGGTCATCGGCATGGCTTACTTTGACAAAGATCGAACCTTCGAAGTTGATGTCAATGGTCTGAAATTTTACCCTTAAACAAACAAAAATGATATTTAAGTTTTTTCATTAAAGAGTCACCACTTATCAAGGCACAAAGGTCACTCGAGGACAAGTGTTAATTAGTGTCAGAGGGGCGGTGTCACAACACTGTTATGATTGGCAATGATTGTGGAAGCTTTGTTGGTAGGATTGTATTTTTTAGGCGGGACGCAAAACAAGAATTTGTTAACATTGCACTTGAAAACGACAATGTTGTAGTCAGCTTGGAAGCAGTCCCGCGGAATTGAGTTCCACAGGAGGGCCGTTCTAGGAAATAAACTTTTCTCATGGAGGTTACATTTAGTTTAGGCACAGAGTGGGAGAAAGGGAATTTTTTTAAAGTGGTTGTAGTGAGGCGAGATTTTGTTGTAATTTTTTTAGAGGGGGTAGTTTAAGCTCAGCCGAGCACCTGCATAGAAAATAACGTTAGAGTAGAGAAAGACTAGCGACGCCTCTTCTGTGAGAAAGAAGTAGTAGAGAGGAGTTAGGGCATCGCCAACTAGATTTCGAAGTCAGTGTTGTGCTATGTCTAGGAAGGAAATAGTAGCTCTTAGCAGAACCTCCCCAGATGTGGCAACAGTACTCCATCTTAAGGAGTGTATGGCTTCTGTACGGGTATAGAATTTCGTTAGGAGTAAGATATCTTCTTGAGCGGTAGAATGATCCAACAATTTTTTATAGCAACGGATTAGATGTAAGTCTTCCATTTCAGGTCGGGAGTGAAGATCAGTCCCTAAAGCTTGTCGATGCAGGGGGCTTCTCTAAAAACAAAAGCCATTTATTCAAATTGGGGACAGGATGAGATCAGAGCGTTTGTGGTGAAAAGAGAGAATCTCAGTTTTGAACGCATTAAGATTAACCAGACATTTTTTTTCTCCATTGCACCACCTGCTCAAGATCTAAGTGATTGCTGCTCTTCGAAGTGTTGCCATAGATGGTTTTAAACGTAATTTACGCGTTAAGCATGACAGATCTACCAGCAGACGAAACCTCGTGTAGAGATTAAAAACAAAACTAAAAAGAGATTCGTTAGATTAATCCGCGCTTTCATCGATTAAACTGTTACATCAAACTCAAATATTTCAGACGGAAAAAACAGACAGATCCTCTTCGGTAGATAGACTCAATTTCTGCGTTTTCTTGTCGAGAAAATGTTTTCTTTTAAACTAAAGTGTGACCGATTGACGGACGGACCAACGGAACGATAATTTGACGGACAGATGCTCTTAGAAGGCGACGGAGACGCATCTGAGAGTGGAAACGGCTCACATGCCTCATACCGTACGTATATACCTAGCAACATATTTATTTGATATAAAAATATTCTTAAGTCAATAATGTGTACATAAAGCAAGCACAAGCTGATTAAAATAAACGTCATTCAAAGATGTAATTATATGTGTGTGTGTGCGTAACTTTATATATGTGTACTCCTGTGTCTATCACTAGGTGTATGCGCGTGCCTTTGTGTGTATGTGCGTAACGATCCGTGCCTCGGTTGGGCTGGCTTTAATCTGTTCCGTTCGTCCGACATGGCGAAAATCGACAGAGAATAAAAAGAAAAAGAGCGCTCGGATTTTCTCTAACTGATCAACCGTTTTCCGCTGCTTGGGAAAAACCTTCATTCCCGCCAGTGCGAACGACAGGCCAGTTTTCGAAAGAAGTCTTCCGAGTTATTTTTGGTTTGGCTTAATCACGTGACCAAAATGGTGGAGTCCGGGAAGCCCAAGGTGATTTCTCTCTGCTATGGATGAGCGCAGTCAACGGATACAACCCGTATACATAGTGCAGGAGGCGGCCACCATATTACGTCTCCAGCTTGTGTCACTTACGCAGATATATATATATATATATATATATATATATATATATATATATATATATATATAGTATACATTTTTATTGATACAAACATTATTGGTTACATATGTTTACATGTTTTATAAACACTTGAGTTTCAACGGATTTACATCTACAGAATCTAATACAATACATGTTCTCTCTCTCTCTCTCTCTCTCTCTCTCTCTCTCAATATATATATATATATATATATATATATATATATATATATATATATATATATAGTCTCGGAAATTTTTCAACCATTAAAACTATATAAATAAAAACATTTTAATCCCAAGTCGTTCGGTGGAAAATCACTTTTCTTGTAAGTCAATTTACATTTTACAGTCACTATATTAGTTTGCTTCCAAGAATTTACGCTAGTCTTAACATTATTTAAGGGATCATCAGTTGTTTACCATGACAAACTTTTTCGGGAATTTAATATATATATATATATATATATATATATATATATATATATATATATATATATATATATATATATATAGTAAGTTATGAAAATATGTTTATGGCAATTAACTACACAGAGACTCCCGCGTTTCATCCCCGGGGTGGAATCTCTAAGCCAAAATGCTACCTAGCTCTACTTACGTATCGAGCACTGTTGAAGTAAATACTGAAAACCGATACATAAAAAATGATATCTTCTTATAAATTTTATGTGGATACATGAAATATATATATATATATATATATATATATATATATATATATATATATATATATTTGTTGTTTGTTTATCCTGGCCAGTCCTATGTCTTCTTCCCTTTTATTGCCTTGTATCCACTCCCCCACCGCCTCCCCCATACTAGCTCAGTAGATGTGAAAGTGAAAAGGAAAAGGAAAATAAATAAAAATATAAAATGGAGTATAAGTAACAATGAAGAATGTATCACCCACTTGCCATATTTCTACGTCACTTAAAGTCTTCTCATATTGGCCAATGGGATCATCCTTTCCTCATCCTATGTGTGTGCCTTCAAAATAAAATTATTTCCAAATCTTCACTTTTTCTGAAGACGTTTGCCAACACGAACGAAACCGGTCAAATCTCTTGTTTTTGTTTTTCTCCTGCACTTTTTACCTGTTTTCTGTTTTTTTTTTTTTTCACTCATTTTGTCCACTACGGCATTTCATTTTCATGAATTATTGTGTACCTTACCCCATATATATATATATATATATATATATATATATATATATATATATATATATAAACATTCAATAGTTTAAAACATTACAATTGTTCCAAGAATTAGAACATCGCTGATTTTTTGTTATTGTTTTTACTGGAGTGAGTGCATTGGTGTTTTACCGGTTTTTTACCGGTGCGTTTTATTATTTGCCGCCGGGCGGTTTCTTAAGAATATTCATTCTCCCTTAAAGGGTACTGTACTTTCAGAATATATATCATTATTAGTGTATATTTCCAAATCTCTCGAAGAAGTTTGTAAAAAACTAAACAACTTTGTAAAAAGTTTGTAAAACACTAAACAACTACAGAAGAAGTTTGTAAAAAAAATAAACAACTACAGAAGAAGTTTATAAAAAATAAACAACTACAGAAGAAGTTTGTGAAAAATAAACAACTACAGAAGAAGTTTGTAAAAAAATAAACAACTACAGAAGAAGTTTGTAAAAAAATAAACAACTACAGAAGAAGTTTTTAAAAAATAAACAACTACAGAAGAAGTTTGTAAAAAATAAACAACTACAGAAGCAAAGATTCGAAATCTGCATTCAACACGGTATGTGACTTTATTCAATCCTACGTTTTTTTTTTCTTTCGAATGATGTGAATTGATCAATAACATGGAAATAAACAAGACATAATTTACATGCAAACGTTAGAAACGGAAACTAATGTTTTGTCTAAAATTTGAATTTTGAAAAAACGGACTTTCGAGTTATTTGCTCAACATGAAAGCAAGAAGGTTGAATATTTGATTTGATTTGATTTTGACAAGCAAAGTGTTTTTCTAAAACAAAAAAAAAAAAAAAAAAAACTCCACCGTCACGTAAAGAATTAAAACTAAAACGACGAACTTATTTCAAAACGAAATTTTGAACCGAGCCGGAAAAGGCAAGATAAATAAATAAAAACATGCCCGTCGATTTTTCCTTCTCGTAAAACCAGAAAGAAAGTAAATATGTATTTTTTCTTTTCACTAAGTTGTTCCAAACTTACTTCGTTAGTAAAAACTACGAATTACATTAATTAAAAGGAATATATATATGTATATATATATATATATATATATATATATATAGGTGCCAAAAACATTTTAGTATGTTAGTGTTGGATATTCACTCGCCTTCACTTCATTGATTCTAACCAATTCGTTGACGAGGTGGCAACGCTTTTTGAAATGCTAAAAAAAAAACAAAAAAAACAATAACATTGGAAAAAAAATATGCTATTTAAAAGTTGATGCTTAAATGCTATAAGGATCTCTAGGCAATACTTAAACTAGAATTCGTTGACAAGGTGGCAACGCTTTTTGAAATTCTAAAAAAAAAAAAAAAAAAAAAAAAAAAAAAAACAATGACATTGGAAAAAAATGCCATCTAAAAGTTGATGCCTAAATGCTATAAGGATTTCTAGGTAACACTTAAACTAGAATTCGTTGACAAGGTGGCAACGCTTTTTGAAATACTACTCTTTGAATTGAATGTGTGATCTCTCTGCTGTGCTACTAAAGTTTTGTTTCCAGTTAGAGTTCCCTGCACATCTTCAGTCTGCAATCTTGATTTTCTATTGTCTCTGTTTTGTTCCACTGCCTTTTCTCTGTAACTATGAGTGCTGATACCCCAGACTTAAACTCGAGTGAGTCGGTTTGCCTGCACCCTGATCCGTTGGAGAATGATTTGCCAACTGCAAAATCCGAAGTTGAAAATCTAATTGTGGAACTCTGTGTCAATGCCCCAAGTGACTCTGTAAAATTTTGCCTCCGCATATACCAGTATGAAAAGAGTCTAATTCAGCTTGAAAGGGAGTTCGAGCGAGAAAAACTTCAGTCATTGCGCGATACCGCACTATTTCTACAAATTCCAAATAATGATATCAAAACCAAAAAATCCCTTGCTCACTTGATCATACGCCGTATTCAGAATTTGCTCCCTGAAAACTGTCCCTTGTGCCATGAACGCTATCAGATTGGGTTGTCCGAAATTCCCCTCCTAGAGTGTTCTATTTGTGGACAGGGGGTACATAGGAAGTGTTGGGTACAACTGGCGGGTAACGTGAATAACACAGAATATGATGGGCTGAGTCCAGATAAATTTAAACTGTTATGCAATCCCCTCTGTCTGTCCTCTTTGTACTACATATGTCATGTATGTAAGGATAGTACAATTCCAAATGAGGAGTCAGGGAACAGGAAAACTAAATTAAAATCAAAATCAAAAGAAACAGGTGCGAAGCCTAAAGTGACTTTTAAATTATCCCAAGAACCGCTTCCTTCTCCTGACACAGATGTCTCCAAGTGCGAGTTGACTGTCACTGAACCTGTTTCAGCCACTATACCTGTTTCAGCCACCGAGACTGAATCTGTTCCACCCACTGTAAACAATCACCTTCCTTCCAATGGCGCGCCCCCACCTGAGGCCCTCATTACTACCACTGTCAATGAACAGTCAGTCACTGATGATTCAGACAGGAACGAGCGGCCAAAGGAAAACGTATCAATTTGTCGTTTCTTCAGAAATGGGAACTGTAAACATGGTATTAAAGGAAGAGAATGTAAATTTAAACACCCCAAGGTCTGCCCGAAATATGCAAAGTATGCGACACGCCAACCAAGAGGCTGTAACCTTGGGAAAGCATGTAAAGATTTTCACCCGAAAATGTGCAAGGATTCTCTGAGAAGAGGAGAGTGTCTGAACGAATCATGCACTTACAACCATGTTAAGGGTACTAGACGCCAACCAATCTCGACTAGGAATGAACAAGCAAGGGAAATTTCACAGCGCAACTCCGTCCCAACCACGAGTCAGGAGTCAGTTGAAAATTCGTCCCCAGTTATATCCACACCTCGAGAGAATGGAAGAGATACGTGCAATTTTTTAGAAGTGATCCGCCTATTGAAGGCGGAAATCCTCCACACTTTGGACCAGAGGATATTGTTGGTGTCGAATCAAATCAACGCACTACACAACCAACAACAAGATGTGCCAACTCCTCGAATGCCAATGCAATTCACGTGGCAACAGCCAGCCGAAGTTCCCAATCAAATCCATCAACCAATGTTTATGATTCCGAACCAACAACTCACTCGGCCCAGAATAAATCTGGTGGACTATCAAGAATTACCTCGACCCACAATGAATTTGGTGAATCCAGTTCACCACTCTTAAATAACTTTGCTTTTGTAAATATTCAAGGTCTTTGTCCTCAGACCGTTCCAAGCAAAGTACCGTTTATCAAAAATGAACTTAACAGTGACAATTCTCTTTTTATTGGCTTATCGGAAACTTGGTTAAATTCGCACAGAGATGCTGAACTTGAAATAGAAGGTTTTACACTCTTCCGATGCGACACATCAAGAAAAGCCAAAACACGTGGAAGGCACACCGGCGGTGTTGCTCTTTATGTCCGTGATGATATTGGATGTTCCTGTAATGTAATTTTTTCTCATGCGTCTGAATGTGTGCAGATGTTATGCCTTTACTCCTCCTATGAAGATTTAGCCATTCTTGTTACTTATAGACAACCTGATGACAGCTACCATGGACACCCATCCACACCAAATGATTTTAGTTCTCCTCTTAATAAAGTCAAACATATATTATCAACAATAAACCCTGCTCCAGATATCATTGTCGGTGGAGATTTTAATCTCCCTCACGTATCTTGGCCTGATGGACAGGCTATTCCAGGAGCATCAAATGCTGAGCGATTGATGATAAATTCACTGAACGAATTCTGCAATGAGCTTTTTTTGTCACAGCATGTGCTGTCTCCCACGCACAAAGATGGGAATATCCTTGATCTTGTTTTCACCAATAATTCTGATTTGATTCATGAGAGCATCAATGTACCCTTACTGCAAAGCACATCTCACCACAGTCTCATCCAGCTTCAAACAACATATAAAGTTAAATATAAAAGTGAGGTATTGAATAATCGTGCACCAAGAACAATGTTCAATGCACTAAACTTTTTCAGCGAGGAAGTCGATTGGACTGCTCTTTCAGAGGAACTAAGCCATGCTGATTGGGAAGACTCATTAAGAGACATGGGTGCATCTGTAATGCTGGACACTTTTTATTTAATTGTCTACACTGCCTGCTGCAAGCATGTGCCATTGCGTAAATCAGAATGCGAGAAAAGAACGCCCAAGGTGGTAAGATACCGTCACTCACTTTCTAAAAGAAGACGGAAGATAAAAAAGCGTCTTTTGAAAGTGTCATCGCCTGCTGTTATTTCCAAACTGTCCAAGGAATGTTTGGATATTGAAAGGAAACTGCAGAAGTCTTTTGCTGACTCTAACGCTTTTATGGAGGGAAAGGCTGTCAACTCCATTAAAAGTAATTCAAAATATTTCTTTTCATATGTCAAGAAAAAGTCCAAAGTCAAGACAAAAGTTGGTCCATTGGTGGACCAGAATGGTGTTCTTACTGGTAACAGTACTGAGATGGCAGAAATTTTGTCAAAACAATACACAGACGTTTTTAGCAAACCAATGCAAAGCAGTCAAGCTTCACATAATCGCACTTTTGATATAAGTTCTATACTGTCAACTGTTACTCTAACTGCAGCCGATTTTGAGCTTGCAATTGATGAACTCTCTCCGTCAGCTGCTGCGGGTCCTGACGGCTTTCCTGCATTACTACTGAAAAACTGCAGGGCCCATTTGGTCCATGCTCTCGTATTTCTATGGACGAAAAGTCTTGAAGAAGAGGTCGTTCCAAGCAAACTAAAGAATTCTCTTATTACACCCATTCACAAAGGTGGAAGCAAGTCGGTGGCTGCCAATTATAGACCAATAGCTTTGACCTCCCACCTCATTAAACTTTTTGAGAAAGTCATACGGAAACACATAGTTAGACACATGAATGAAAATAACCTGTTCAATGACAGTCAGCATGGGATGAGATCTGGAAGATCTTGTTTAAGTCAACTCCTTGAGCAGTTTGACACCATTCTATCAATTCTTGATGATGGCGCTAATGCAGATGTTGTCTACTTAGATTTTGCCAAAGCTTTTGACAAAGTTGACCACAAAATAGTTCTGCAGAAAATATTTGATCTTGGCATTCGTGGAAGCATCTTCAAATGGATCGAATCCTTCCTGAGTAATCGCCTCCAAACAGTTATGGTTGATGGTGCAACCTCGAAGCCACAACCTGTCATTTCTGGAGTTCCCCAGGGAAGTGTATTGGGACCCATAATCTTCCTAATCCTTATTGGGGACATTGATGAAGATATCGCCATGTCAATAGTCAGGTCATTCGCCGATGATACAAGGGCCACAAAATCCGTTCGGTCTCCCGAGGATGCTGTGTTGTTTCAAAAGGATCTCGATCAGATCTACAAATGGACGGAGGACAATAACATGGAGCTAAATGACGTGAAATTTGAGCTTCTCCGCTATGGTAATAACGACCAGCTAAAAAGCGAGATATCATACCACACTCCGTCAGGAAAAATGATAAACATAAAGCAAGAAGTAAGGGACCTCGGTGTATCTATGTCTAGTGATTGTCTTTTTAGCAATCAAATAAACAAAGTTGTGGAAAAAGCCAAGAACCTCATTGCCTGGATCCTGAGGACATTTAAAACCAGAGAATATCGTGCAATGGTCACGCTGTATAAATCCTTGGTCATTCCAGTTTTGGAATACTGTTCTGTCTTGTGGAACCCAAGTAGCCCTAGGCTCATCCAAAAGCTTGAAGCCATTCAGTGGTCCTTTCTACGGAAAATTCAAGCTGATCGGAACTACTGGTCATGTCTGAAGAAGACAAAAATGTTCTCGCTGCAAAGACGACGTGAAAGGTACCGGATAATTTACATCTGGAAGATATTGGAAGGAAAGGTACCGAACATTAATGGCCACATTCAAGCCCGAGACAATGAACGCCGCGGGAGGCACTGTATTGTTCCCTCGCTAAAAACTGGTGGGAAAATACGAACCATTTTTGAAACGAGCTTACCTGTACAGGGGTCACAACTCTTCAATGCCATGCCTAGGTGTATTCGGGATATAAAAAATGCTGCTGTGGAACAATTTAAGCGCTCTCTTGATGCCTACCTCGCTAATATCCCGGACCAACCCCAAATTGTCGGATACACGGCGTGCAGGCAAGCCGACACCAATTCTATCGTGCACATGCAAGCACATGCTGGTGCGGTTCCTTTGTCTCACAGGATCCTCACATCAGCCAGGGCGAGTTGAACAACCAGCAAGCCTGAACACGCCTGTTCGAAGCACCAGACAAAAAAAAAAAAAAAAAAAAAGAAGAAGGGATAAGTGAGTTTGCAAAGTCACTTAAATTAAAATCATAGACAGTAAAAAGTCAAAATAAGTCTATCTCCTTATGCTCTTTATCTCTCTCTCCCTCTTTCTTCTCACGTTCACACTCCAGCCACGAGTTAAATAGTACACCTACTTGTGATGATATTTCCTTGTTGTTAAAATTAATTATTCCAATATAAATTATATAGTTTGTTTTATTGCCTTTGACTCATAAGACTTAATTGTAGGGTGAAGAAGAGTAGAAAGTGACTAACTTGGGTTTACTTTCGGCAGTCTCGTAACTCCGCGTCTTTCATTTTATCCTGTAGTCCTCACATTTTATGAGCGATGTTTCTGACAAAGGGGGAAGAATTGATATTTTCGGGGTCGGAATCTATCCATCTAACACTTATATTTGGCCAGTTTTTGACCTTGAAGGAATATGGGTTTTTTAGCTCCTTGCATCAAGTGGCCCCATGCCTTGTCTAGAGCGATTTCCAGGAAGACAATTAGCAGAGAGAGAGAGAGAGAGAGAGAGAGAGAGAGAGAGAGAGAGAGAGTGGGAGATGAAAGTGAGAGTCATAGACACCGTATAGAATAATCTCCGATGTAAAATCATATGCAGTGAGAGAGGAAGAGAGTGATAAACAGAAACTGGTCATTTGTTAAGTCAGGTGGAAATTACAGCTAATGAGAACACATTAAATGTTGTTTCTAATTCAAACATAATTCAATAAAAAAAAAACTAAGGAATATTTTAGCATGTATTTTGCGTCAGTAGAAGAACATGTAGAAAAACAACATTGTTTAACTCAGTTTCAGTATAATTATCACTACTCGGCTAGCAACTATCCGTCTCAACCAATGGTCCAAAGAAGAAGCTTCCTCAGCCATGTCGAACCCCTAACGATTAGCTAGAGAACCCTATTCTATATAGAAGACTAACGCTTTATGCTAATTTAAATCCGTTTTTAAACGAATAGAGAGATCATCCTATCAGTAGGAAAGAGATATGTGTACATATATAGTCATCCACAGTCAGCTGTGTCGTTGCATCACGGCTCTTCATTGATCGAAGATTTCAATTTTCATTATTTTATTTGAAGACTTTTTTCTAGCGTTTGCTGTTTTTACTCTTCATTTAACTGCTTTAGTTCACAAATATTTCTGTGGACCAGACGACTAGAAGATACCGCCCCCCGCCCCCCCCCCCATAACGACATGGGAATCTCTACTTCTAAGGAACTCCCTCTCGGTTCAGAGACACCCTGGCTCCAGAGAAAAACACTAAACCGTCTGAGAACGGGGATGGGGCGATCAAAAGTTGTTATGAATAGATGGGGCTACAAAACTGACCCATCTTGGCCTTTTGGCTAAGATCAAAGTGTAGTATCTGTTCCGATGGATACTGCACTTCATAGATCGGTATTGTCTTGGCCTTCGGGGCTTGATTTACGCCGGTCTATGGGTCTGATCTGTCCTGTGCAGTTCTAGGAGGTCCACCCTCCCAGGCTTTACCTCCCCTCTTTGGGGAGGAGTAAGTTAATTGCTTACTGTCTGAGGCGCCCCTACCGGGGAATGCCGACGGGGCTGCCCAGGCAATTTTTAATGGCCTGAGCGCTCACCTTCTCGAGCACTGGCTTTTCAAATCCCACTTTCCGACCTTGTGTCACATACTCCTATTGTGGGTAGGTGTTAAATAACGGCCTTTTGGCTAAGATCAAAGTGTAGTATCTGTTCCGATGGATACTGCACCCCATAGACTGGTATTGTCTTGGCCTTCGGGGCTTGATTTACGCCGGTCTATGGGTCTGTCCTGTGCAGTTCTAGGAGGTCCCCCTTCCCAGGCTTCGCCTCCCCTCTTTGGGGAGGAGTAAGTTTATTGCTTACTGCCTGAGGCGTCCCTACCGGGGAATGCCGACGGGGGCTGCCCAGGCAATTTTTAAACCCCACTTTCCCGACCCGACCTTGGGTGACATCTTACTTGTGGGAGTAAGATAAAAACTGGCCTTGTGCCTAACTCCTAGAGAGGAGTAAATCAATACAAAACTGACCCAACGTGAATGTGAAGAGGAGGACCATGCGATGCAACACTGCTTTGTCTGCTCCCCCTACTGCCGTTCAACCGGTGTAGATTGAAAGAACTTGCAGAGTACAACACTATTGCAAACGACTGCATACAAATGCGTGAAAGTGTCATATGACCACATGCTTTAAAAACTAGCAAATATGAAGTCTAATTATGAATCGTTATTGTTGCGAAAGAGTTCGTTATTACACGTATATAACTATAGGCGTTGAAACGTCTTCGAGCGTGTGTATCATATGAAGACCTTGACCACCAATAGGACGGATCAGTCAAGTTAACGACGATCAATTAATTACGGTTCAACACAATCAAGTAATGAATTAATTGTCTTAATTAGTAATAAGATGCTTCATGTTATTCAAAAAAAAAATGTAAGAAAGATTAGAGTTCGTTTAGGTTTTATATTTTCTTGGTTCAAGCATTCCGCCTTTGAAAAGCCCATGGTTCAAATCTCGTAGTTGAGGAAAAGAGAAAGCAATTGACAGTTCACTTCGAATGATACACGCGCCCCTATATGATTGCCTCTCTACAAGGGAAGAATTAGACACAAGGTCGGTTCTTAATGCTGGGAAAATCAACCTCCCCTAAAAGGTAGACTCTTGCTTGGAACAAAATATAAATTTAACCTCAGTCTAGAAGGATTTGTTATTCAACTGACCAATATAAGAAAAGATTAAGTATAGTATGGCATTTGTTGTATAGTGTTGAGAGGGCAGGGGCCAGCTCAGTAGAGCATTTCTTTATTACTATTACTGGTATAAGATCAGGCCCACAGGCTTTGGAGATGTCAAGCTTTTTACTGATGTCGTTGACCTGAGATAAGGTGCTGACCAGGTTCTCAAGTGTTGCTATAGTCCGCAATGGGAATTTAGGGGGGGGGGTTGCTGAGTCCAAAGTAGAGTTTACGGCGAAACGCTGGGCAAGTAGTTCAGCCTTATCAGTTGCCGTGCAAACAACATCGTTGTGATTTGATAGCGGGGTAATTGTCGGGAATTGTCTAAAATGTGCATATATATATATATATATATATATATATATATAAGGCGACAGCAGTCAACTGTTTCCTCGTATTACCTCCCTACAATCAGGCTAGACGATGGGTTTTAACGCTCAGATTCAAAACAATCGTAGTATCACTTACAACTGTTATTACCAGTTGAGTTCAAATAGAGTTTTTACCCCGCCCAATAAACCGGTATTGTCCGGGCCTTCGGGTCTGGATTTACGCCGGTCTATCGGTTTTCTGTCCTGTGCAGTTCTAGGAGGTGCACCCTCCCAGGCTTTGCCTTCTCACGCTTTGAGAAGAGGTTAGTTTATTACTAATCGCCCGAGGCGTCCCCTACCGGGAAATGCCGACGGGACTGCCCAGGCAATTGTTAAACGACCAGAGTGCTCAAATTCTTAAGCGCTGTTTTTTCCCCACTTTCCCGACCTTGTGTCACATCTTACCTTATGGGAGGAAGATAAATATAACCAGTTAAAGCTCTTATAACTACGCGATCGAAACATTCCACGATTGCAAGAGAGATTATAGCCTCATATATTTTTGTTTACACGCATGCTACCGATTAGCTAGAGAACTCTATTCTATATAGAAGACAAACGCTTTATGCTAATTGAAATCCGTTTTTAAACGAATAGAGAGCTCACCGTATCAGTAGGAAACAGATATGTGTACATATATAGTCATCCACAGTCAGCTGTGTCGCTGCATCACGGCTCTTCATTGATAGTAGATTTAAATTTCCATTATTTTCTTTTAAGACTTTTTTCTAGCGTTTGCTGTTTTTATTCTTCATTTTACTGCTTTAGTTCACAAATATTTTTCTCGTAGTATAACGGCGGGCAAACACCTTGTATTATGAAATAAATATAAAATAAAACACGCCGTTGGTTTATTACTTGTTTTTACTTTTTTATAATTCGTTTTTTTTAATTTTTATTGAAGACGCGTTTTTAATCTGTCATACGATCAACTAAAATTGTCACTAAATTATTAAGATATGAACAAATGAGATAAAGGCTCCAGCAGACAGACAGACGTGGCAATAAATGTTTAAACACTTTAATTGATATTTTCAGATGAAGACGTTTTTTGATCTTTGCGGAATATGTGTGTTACTTAGATATTTCAGGAAATAACTATTATAATGGCGATTCAGTGTGTGCATATCTGGGACAGTTAGATATCGGTGTGGATGTGTGCCGATAAAAAATCATAGATTGGATATATTTACTACGAGAAAATATGCCTTGGGTCGAAAAACATGATACGTTTCGGACAAAGATCACGAAAGTGTAATAAAGTTTATCCTTACTCAAATAATAAAATACGAGTGAGAAAGGAAGTCTTTAAGTTTGGTCAGATGTGACGTCATACATACGACAGAGACAAAGGTGGGCGCCATTTTCTCTACGGTTATTTGAAAAAAAATCCGAATCCGACAAAGTATTTTCTGGAAGGAATTAACTGGAGTTGCATTTTATTTATTTTTAACAACCTGGGGCAAAGATCCACATTAAAATACCAGGATCAAATATTGTTTTTTGTAGGAAGAACGCTATCGATGACAATAAAGAGACTGACTTTACATTATATTTTTGATATAATCTTTAAGCTTCGAATACAGTGCATCTAATTAATCAGTTGCATCGCCTCAACTTTTTTTTATTTCCATCTACTACATTGCTACGTGTGTAACTACCATCTTTATTTAAAACTGCGTAGTGCTTACCAGCGTCGTTGTGAATAACACACAAGAAGTTACTGTTAAGTTCTTTAATTAAACGCTGGCTGAAGCAGAACTGTTTGTGGCTAAAGAGACCAATACGAGAGTGGTCGTCTCTGACGCAAAGGTCATAATCATGTGTGATCTATAAGCTGTTGAGATTGATGCATTCCATCTGCGTGTGCGCTTTACGGCAGCAAAGTTTATCAGCGTCACCTCCCCCCTCTTTTAAAATGTTGGTTCAGGGTTCCTTTCCATCTTGAGCGGTTTCCCTAATGAGCTGAACGAAAAAAAGATTAAGAAATACCAAGTTCTTATGTACGACATGAAAAGAAACTAAACTCATAGGAAGATCTCCATCATCCCAGTTATTGTAGGAGCAACCGCACTAATGAAAATTGTTTTGTCGAATATACCCCGTTAACCAAGTGCAAGAGATACAAAAAATTTCACTTAAAAGAGACGGTTAGAATTTTAAAAACATCTATCGGCTGGAATGTCTGAAATAGCGGGTGAATATCTGACATCAAGTAGGATGCCCCATCCGTATCAAAAATAAGAATAAGAAAATTTAAAAAATGATAAATAAAGGAGAGTTTGAATTACCTACTGGGGAGTTTGAATTACCATACTATGCACACATTCGAGTGTCTCTGGTCTCTCTGTATAAGGGCTACTCAGGAAAACTTGACATGAGGATACTTTACCCTACAAGTAAACGCTGACCAAATATTCAAAATAACATAGTATTCGAAGCCCAAATGAGATCTCCTTGGTTTGTCTACACGCCTATACGAGAAATCGTGCATTTTTTCTTGCGATGTTACCTCAGGTACAGCACTTAGCTGGATACTCCACCAGACCTGATGAATTTTTGTCCTCGAATCCGGTAAGACCAAGAGACTAAAAGACAGATATACTATAACATAGTTAACTGGTCGATCGGGGAGAGGAACATTAATGTTCATAACTGCTTTACAAACTCAACTCTTAAGAAGTAAAGGAGAACTTTAATGGAATACTCGAATATCTATGTATTTCACATAGAGATGAAGTGTTAGCGACAGGAAGGGGCCCTTGATTTCTGAGAATTTCGACTGAAATAAAATAGAACATGAATATATATATATATACATGCACATAAACAATATTAAAGTCTTACGTCAATGAACCAACGTTTCGATGCTTCAGCTTCTTTTCAAAGGCTGAATAAAACAAAAATAAAAATAAATAGTGAAAAATGAAAATCTCGCATTGGCAAAATCACCAGCAAGAACCGGGTGCTACTAAAAAGAGATAGGATAAAAAAGAAGATTTAAAACGGTCAAAGTTCGTGTTGGTCAAATACAGGTCACAGTCAGGTGGCTCTCCAGGTTTTCCATTATGAACCCCTAGTCAACTTTCATATCTCAATTCGGGCGGCCTTCAATCCTGCTGGTGATTTTCCCAATGCGAGATGCTCAATTATCACTTTTTATTTGTATTTTTATTCAGTCTTTGAAAAGATGCTGTAGCATCGAAACGTTGGTAGCTTGACGTAAGACTGTAATATTGTTTATGAATATATATATATATATATATATATATATATATATATATATATATCTATATATATATATATATATATATATATATATATATATATATATATATATATATGTGTGTGTGTGTGTGTGTGTGTGTGTCTGTGTGTGTGTGTGTGTGATTTTGTGCGTACGTGTGTGTTCGGTAAAACATATAAGTGAACTATAATTTTTTTTCGTGACATCGTATCACTAGAAATTCCGTATGTCCTCGTCATGAAGTGCCACGATCGCGCGTAAATGCATTAAAATTGGGTCTATATTTAAAAAAAAATATATATGCGTTGTTTGGGCTTTAATACAAAAAATGTATTTTCCATATCACCCAACGTTTTCAGAAAGGAAGACTAACTTTTTACACACACACACACACACATATATATATATATATATATTAACATTAACTGTTATCTAATATATGTATGTATAGTAAGTTATGAGAATATATTTATGGCAATTAAGCTACACAGAGGCTTCTGCGTTTTATTCCTATAGAATCGTCAGCCTGAAAAATAACTATTTATATATATATATATATATATATATATATATATATATATATTGACATTAATTGTTACCTAATATATATATATATATATATATATATATTGACATTAACTGTTACCTAAAATATATATATATATATATATATAGTAAGTTACGAAAATATATTCATGGCAATTAAGCTACACAGAGGCTTCGCGTTTTATTCCCATAGGGAATCGTCAGCCTGAAAAATATCCTATATATATATATATATATATGTATATTTTTATGTTGACATTAACTGTTACCTAATATATATATATATATATATATATATATATATATATATATATATATATATATATATAGTAAGTTATGAAAATATATTTACGGCAATTAAGCTACACAGAGGCTTCCACGTTCTATACCTATAGGGAATCGTTAGCCTGGAAAATATCTTATATATATATATATATATATATATATATATATATATATATATATATATATATATGTATATGTATTTGTATATATGAATATAATATTCTACCCTCATTTGGTTATATCAAACATAAGAGCTTTAGAAGAATGGAAGCCGCAGAAGAAAACCACTGACGTCTCCCGAGTCTAACCGTAAGAAGATAACAAATAATCCGACTTATCTCAATAATCCATCATAAAAGAAGGCGGGAGAAAAGTCCACTAAAATCGTCCATCCTATTTAAAAGATTAGACATCGACTAATCACGTCTGCGTGAAAGTATCCGTCGACTGGCTTTCATCTTTTGACACAAGAAATATCGCTTTAAAGAATTACCGAATGTCACTTCACTGTAATATACTCTTTGACTTTAGTGTAAATATAATTTGCCAGGCGCAATGGGTTATTAAGTGTGATTGACGGGTTATCAGCTTTTCGTTCAGTTGTTGACTCATTTTATTTATTTTTTTTAGTTTTGTTGGTTTGTTTTATTTACGGCACATCAAACTTTTCGGTTGAGGTAATTACGGTAATTATTTTGGTAAGAATTTGCATGTTACCTGCTCTGTAAATGTTCAAGCATGTACATTAATGTTATGTGTTTGTACTAGTTAATAATTATGGAAATTTTACCTCGCCTAATAAACCGGTATCGTCCTGGCCTTTGGGTCTTGATTTACGCCGGTCTATTGGGAGTTGTCCGTCCTGTGCAGTTCCAGGAGGTGCACCTTCCCAGGCTTTGCCTCCCCTCTTTGGGGAGGAGTAAGTTTATTGCTTACTGTCTGAGGCGCCCCTACCGGGGAATGCCGACGGGGCTGCCCAGGCAATTTTTAAATGGCCAGAGTGCTCACCTCTCGAGCGCTGGCTTATCTAATCCCACTTTCCCGACCTTGTGTCACATCTTACCTTGTGGGAGGTAGATAAATAAAACCACTGGATAACATTTCATGTCGTACGCAGGACAAGTTTGATTTAACTCAGAGATGGAACATTGACAGGTTTTACAACGTGTCACAGTTGACCATAGTAATATCAACTATCAGCTGACTCCACAATTTTCATAACAACCGGGTATCCAAACTTTTGTAAGCATTCCGACATCATTGGGACTTACCCGACTCTAGACTGTTGTTTGTAAGAATAAGGTTAATATAACATGTTTTTTGGGTTTTTTTAACAAGTTTTCTCAACATAACATAACATGTTGTTTGTCAGAATCAGGTTAACATAACATGTTTTGGGTTTTTTTGAACAGTTCTTTTAACATAACATACCATGTTGTTTGTCAGAATCAGGTTAACATAACATGTTTTGGGTTTTTTTTAACAGTTTTCTCAACATAACATAACATGTTGTTTGTCAGAATCAGGTTAACATAACATGTTTTGGGTTTTTTTGAACAGTTCTTTTAACATAACATAACATGTTGTTTGTCAGAATCAGGTTAACATAACATGTTTTGGGTTTTTTTTGAACAGTTTTCTTAACATAACATAACATGTTGTTTGTCAGAATCAGGTTAACATAACATGTTTTGGGTTTTTTTGAACAGTTCTTTTAACATAACATAACATGTTGTTTGTCAGAATCAGGTTAACATAACATGTTTTTGGTTTTTTTTTAACAGTTTTCTTAACATAACATAACATGTTGTTTGTCAGAATCAGGTTAACATAACATGTTTTGGGTTTTTTTGAACAGTTCTTTTAACATAACATAACATGTTGTTTGTCAGAATCAGGTTAACATAACATGTTTTGGGTTTTTTTGAACAGTTCTTTTAACATAACATAACATGTTGTTTGTCAGAATCAGGTTAACATAACATGTTTTTGGTTTTTTTGAACAGTTCTTTTAACATAACATACCATGTTGTTTGTCAGAATCAGGTTAACATAACATGTTTTGGGTTTTTTTTAACAGTTTTCTTAACATAACATACCATGTTGTTTGTCAGGTAGGTTCATCTCGCCACTAAGAGTTAAACTTTTCCAGGCATTATCTACTCTTTTTAAATAGGGGTTATTGTCGATCGTCTAGAGCCCTCAACCAGAACTTCAGATAGGGAGGTCCGTTAACGACTCTCTTTGTGCTATTTAGATTGCTACCTCTCAGTAGGGAGGTGACGGTGCTTAAGGGAGTTAAGTGGAGAAGTTCGAATCCAGTTCGTTCCACAGAAACACTTTTACTTAGGATGTTGGCAACCTTCAGCTGGTCTCTCCCGTAAGCACTCAATGTCTTTCTAAAATAAGTCTAACTAGAATTATACCAGGGAAACCAATGCCAACAATAGAATAATCTGATTCGTACGAAATGAATGGATGAATAAATAGCTACACAGGATCTGGCTTCCCTAATTTTCGTTTTTTTTTTTTGCGTCAGTGGGGGTTACTGATATTATAGGGATCACGACTCTGAATTCAAATAGTCCTGCGAATACTATGAACTAAGAAGGAACACAATAATTACCAAGGCTTCTAAATCGCGATGTAAGCAGCAGATAAATAGCTATCTTATACGCTGGACAGGACTGTTTTCAAGGTAGCTAGCTTCTTGATTTTCTTCTGCTGCCTTTATTCTAACCTTTCTCATTTTGTTCTTCCAGCAATGATAATTTGTCAATGCAAAAACGAGTTCGTCTGAACAAACTATGTATGATTTAATTGTGTCTAACTAGCGCAACTAAAGACCTTCTCTACGGCGAGCTTACCTTAGGCTCAAGAAAAAGGGGTCGTCCTCATCTCCGCTTCAAGGATGTCTGCGAGCAAGATATGAAGGCTTGCTCAATTGATATTAATACATTGTAAGCCTCTAGAGTTGACAGACCTGCCTGGAGGAAACAGATACGCCAGGGAATGATCATCAGTGAGAGGACCCTCCATGATGAAAACGCTGCGAAGAGAGCTAGGAGAAGAGCGAGCCTACAGGCAGACCAACCAGCCGAGGTGACACATTGCACAACAGCTTTCGTATGTCAAGGCTGTAGAAGACCATGCAAATCAAGAATTGGTCTCTACAGTCACAAAAACAGATGCACACAAACAACATCCCAATACGGAGTTGATCCATAGTCGTTACGACTGAAGGATGCCAATACATTCTATCGCAACATTGGCAAAAAACGCGAAGGTAGGGAAAACAAGCTACCCCGAAAACACACTCTTTTCACACAACTCAGATGATCGTTAATAAACCAAATAACTCCGGAATGGCGATAAAGGTTAGTTTAGGGTTAGGGTTAGGGTAAGGGATAGGGTTAGGGTTAGGGTTAGGTTATGGTTATGTAAGAGTAGAGTTAGAGTTAGATTATGGTTATGTAAGTGTTGTAGACCCGTGCCAGGGGTCACAAAGATAACAACCACAAATTGTGACAGGTTAAAATATACAATGTATTTATTCATAGCAATACAGTAATGCCACTAAATGTGGTAGGAGATGACCGGATTCCTACCATGCGGTAAAACATGAATAGGAATGTCCTCTGTTTGAGTCTTTGCAACCATTGTATTTATTATAGATAGTTGCTTCCATTAGTTCTTCAGTAGGGGTGATTTGTACCCCACAACAGTAAGGGTAGAGTTAGAGTTAGGTTATGGTTATGTAAGGGTAGAGTTAGAGTTAGGTTATGGTTATGTAAGGGTAGAGTTAAAGTTAGGTTATGGTTATGTAAGGGTAGAGTTAGAGTTAGGTTATGGTTATGTAAGGGTAGAGTTAGAGTTAGGTTATGGTTATGCAAGGGTAGAGTTAGAGTTAGGTTATGGTTATGTAAGGGTAGAGTTAGAGTTAGGTTATGGTTATGTAAGGGTAGAGTTAGAGTTAGGTTATGGTTATGTAAGGGTAGAGTTAGAGTTAGGTTATGGTTATGTAAGGGGAGAGTTAGAGTTATGTTATGGTTATGTAAGGGTAGAGTTAGAGTTAGGTTATGGTTATGTTAAGGTTAGAGTTAGAGTTAGGTTATGGTTATGTAAGGGTAGAGTTAGAGTTAGGTTATGGTTATGTAAGGGTAGAGTTAGAGTATGGTTATGGTTATGCAAGGGTAGAGTTAGAGTTAGGTTATGGTTATGTAAGGGTAGAGTTAGAGTTAGGTTATGGTTATGTAAGGGAAGAGTTAGAGTTAGGTTATGGTTATGTAAGGGTAGAGTTAGAGTTAGGTTATGGTTATGTAAGGGAAGAGTTAGAGTTAGGTTATGGTTATGTAAGGGTAGAGTTAGAGTTAGGTTATGGTTATGTAAGGGTAGAGTTAGAGTTAGGTTATGGTTACGGTAGAAGTAAAAAAGTTCCCTTTTTTTGTAATTTAGCAGATTTCTGTCTGCCGTGAATGTCAATAGTTACTCAATGTAAAGGTGAATTTCTCGTCTGCCTCTGGAACGTTCTGATTGGCTAAGCGTTTCGGCATCTTTCGGCTGTTTACGTAAACGGCCGAAAGATGCCGTAACAAAAAGTCGGCGTTGTCTGGTTCAAAAGCTATACCAGTAACCAGTGTTGTATTCTCATCACGTGGGGCGTAATCCCCGCTTTTGACTCGCAGAGCTAATCACCCCCACACACGCAAATTACAAAAACATGAAAAATATTCTACAGATAAAATCGCAATTATCTGATAGATCCGAACGAACTAAGATTGATCGGATTAGTTTTTAAACTGGCGTAGGAAATGTTAAAATGCTTTAAATAAACACAAAACCAGTAAACAACGTTTCGAACAATTTCATCCAATCGATTACGTGACAAAACTTTCGGAGTAAAAATCGGACAGTTTTTACGGAATCGTGCCGAAAAAAAAATCGACAAAATAAAAAAATGAAAATATGCATTCGGCTAGATTGTGGAACAGTTAATAACTGCCAAGAACACCGTTTCGTTTTGCATTTGAAAAACGATTTGTTTAAAAGTCGTTAATACGCCGAGTTTGATGCCTGCGAGGCAATCTCACGAAAAGCCGCCTGCAGATTGCCTCGAAGTCATCAAACACAGAATAACCAACGAAGATTGTATATTGGTAATTGCTTGTAGGCTTCTTTTGAAAATAAACCGATAAAGATATTTTAATCAGTTGTTTATTTAAACATACAACACTTTGTAATTGTGTTGATGTTAGCAGTTATATAAATATAATGTACTTTTTGTAATTGTTTTTTTTTATTGGTAATTGTAGCGTTTGTTGCTTTTAGTAATATACTACTATATATCAATTGTTTCACTTCCTAAGTGATAAAGATGCAGAATATATCATTATTAGTCGCCTTTAACTTTATAGAAGGTATTTTCGTTCATATATATATTTTTATAAATGTCATACGTACATAAATGTAATCCGTGGACACGTGTTTCTGACTCACATCCGTCATCAGCATGGCTAACTTAGACAAGGATCGCACCGTCGATGTTAATGTCAATAGTCTGGTGTTTTACGCCCATGCTATGACGCCTTCCCTAGAAATGTGTACGATTTTTATCACCTAAATATCTAATGTATTTTTATGTAATTAAACTTACGAAAGAATAAAATAGTTTAAAAAACACATCAAATTTAAAGTCAAGGCCTAGATTAAAAGTTTTTAAATCAATCCAAAAAGAATTTAAATTAAGATTTAATCCTAGTCCGGTCTTTGCAGCTGTCAGTCGATTTAAGGGGAGTAACTCCACAAGGTACCTAATGATTCTATATTCTTTATTTACCATTATTAATTAAGGTATAGTGAAGACTTATGATAATATTAATATTGGTATACTGGTTGATTCTGATTTAAAAATGAGAACAAGGATTAGGTCGACAAGATTGAACCTGTTATGGGGATTTTTAAAGCCTGCTAGATTATATTTGTGGAATGGGGGTGTTACCCTCTTAATAACTTGAAAAATTATATAGATAGATAGGTAGATATACATATAAATCAATAGATAGGTAGATCGATAGATAGATAGATAGATAGATAGATAGATATACGTATCTATCGATAGATAGGTAGATAGATAGGTAGATAGATAGATATATGGATGTATCGATATATAGGTAGATAGATAGGTAGATAGATAGATATTCTGACGTAGATACAATCGAACCCCTGCATCTATCTATCTATCTATCTATCTATAGATAGATAGATAGATAGATAGATAGATAGATATACGTATCTATCGATAGATAGATAGATAGATGGATAGACGTATCTATCGATAGATAGGTAGATAGATAGGTAGATAGATAGATAGATAGATATACGGATGTATCGATATATAGGTAGATAGATAGGTAGATAGATAGATATATGTATCTATCTATCTATAGATAGATAGATATATGTATCTATCTATCTATCTATCTATCTATCTATAGATAGATAGATAGATAGATAGATAGATAGATGCAGGGATTCGATTGTATCTACGTCAGAATTTCTGTGCTCATCATAATTGTTATTATCTGCCGTCGATGGAAACTCCTGTGTCTGTGTGATCGTTCTTCTACCTCTCGTACTAACTTACTCTTCTTTGATTGGCTGCCGAACTGCGTTAGAAACCTAGAACGATTCGCAATCAATACGTACAACCGATTGACTGATAAGTTTCGGTGTTTTTTAATACCAGATAAGAAAAAAAAAGCTTACTGAACAAAAATGGTTTTCCAATCCTGATTCGCATCTTTACGCCATATCTTTTTTTTCTTTGTTTTGTTTTTTTTTATAAAAAGTCAAATGCTCCGAAGATTATTCGGTAATATAATAAAACAGTCAAGGACAATCAGAGAATTTCCTTATGGGTCGATCCGTTCTCCTGTCACGATTCCGGTTGAAATAGCATTTCTGTTAGTCTGTTATTCAGATTAAGATGACGCATCATGTTTGAAAATAATGGTAGTATGCAGACAAGAGAGCGTGTCCTCTAGCTGGTTTGCCCCTATTTACCCTCCGCCCTACAAGAGGCAATTTTTAAACCCCACTTTCCCGACCCGACCTTTGGTCACATCTTACTTGTGGGAGTAAGATAAAAACTGGCCTTGTGCCTAACTCCTGGAGAGGAGTAAATCAATACAAGAGCAGAGTTAGACACAAGTATTTTGTGAAATGAAATAAAACAAGAAAGAATAACATATCCGCTGCTGTTTCCTGTAAGTCTCCGCCATTTTGAATTCTTAAAAAAATTTTGATGTAAAGACGTCATGTCTTCTTTGTGGTCAGATCTTTTTGATAATTTTCTTTTAGAGAAATATTGTTTTTTTTTTGTTTTTTTTTTGTTTTTTTTGTTGTTTACTTATTTCTTTTTTGTAGGGAGATTGTTTTCTCGTTTTTATTTATTAGACGATCAGCCGTCTAGACTATTTTCTCCTCCTCCCCGCTTTTTCCTTTCTCCCTCACGTGACCCGTTTAGTGAAGATGACCGAATGTGTCACGGGTTGTCTAGTCTTTCTATAACGTTGCCAAAAGCTACCATTCATTATTTATGACGTTATCCAGTTTCAAGAAATTATACAAATGTATTTCTATTTCTCTCCCTCCCACGGCGGGACCATGTGACACAAAGTCGGAAAGTGGGATTTGAAAGCAGCGTCTTAGAGGAAGAGCACTCTGATCAAACAAAGTTTTCTTGGCAGCCCCGTCGGCATTCCCCGATAGGGGCGCTTGACGCGATTAGCAATAAACTAACCCTTTCCCAAAGGACGAGGAGGTAAAGCCTGGGAAGATGAACCTCCTCGAACTGACCAGAAACATACCTCAGACCGACAGAGAAACAAGCTTCCTTCGGTCTGATATTGGTTTGAAATTAACCCCGGAGGATTTATTTATTTTCTTATAATAATAATTCATTTATCTGCGCTCTTGCGACCTCTCTTTTTAATTTCCTCCATCTTTTTTTTCTTTTAACGTAGTTCACCCCAAACAAGGCAGGCCGCCACTGTAGACGTAAGGGGCTACTGAGAAGACAGAAAAGGGGAGAAGGTTGGGGGGTCAACCTAAACTGGGATCTGCGCAGCAAGATGTCTGTTTACATTAGTTTTAAATTTCTGCATGTCAGTACTGTCGGGGAAACAGGGGACAGGGAGGGAGTTCCAGAGGCCAACAGCACGAGGAAAGAAGCTATTTGAGTAGAAAGCTCTCCGGTATCTGGGGATCTCGACGGTGAATGGATGGGATTTAGTCGATTGTCGAGTTGGTCTAGTGAATTTACGTCGAAGGGGCACCAGAGCAGCCAATTAATCGGAGCATAATCCATTGAAGTATTTGTAAAACAAGCACAAGGATGCTACATTGCGGCGATGGGACAGGGACTGGGGCTTGGTTGACAGTGAGGGACCTATTAGGTTGGCGACTCTTTTTTGGACCTTGTCAAGAAGGGAGAGACTAGTAGATGATGCACCAGCCCAGATGTGGCAATAATACTCCATGCATGGGTGGATGGGAGCTTTGTAGAGATAAAGGATAATGTCAGGTGAGAGAAGTTTACTAGCACGGTAGAGGGAGCCAACCTTCTTTGCGGCAGCATTTTATCAACTCTACATCTTTCCTTACTCTCTCTTTCTATCTCCCTCACCCTTTCCCCCTCTCTCTTTGCCATTTTCACATGATGTCATCACGCTTTATTAAATCACCCACTGTGCACAAAAACAAACAAGCCAACACGGAAGCAAGTTCACCATTCACCATTAACCATTTATTGAGAATATCATCTCCCTCTGCCGGTTTTTTAACAGATGATGTCATACTTTTGTGCTGTCATACATTTGTGATGTCATACTTTTGTGATGTCATACTTTTGTGATGTCATCTACTGTGCATGGATATAAAAAAAAAACAAGCAAGATAAAAATAAAGCAAACAAGATCTACAGATAATATGTATCATTTAGTCAGTTCGGACTCCTGTTCTCATCTTGGGTGTTATTATCACAACGTTTCGGCCGATGTAACCTCCGACTTCCTTCAGGTGTATCTTTACAATGGCTCTTATTGATGAATTGTGGAAACAATGTTTTAGTTCTTATTACCAACAAACATAGTTGTTAGAATTTAAACTATTGCGTGTTGGAAAAAAAAGCAGAACAAATACATAATTTTCACCATTTACAATAGGAGCCATTGACAAGATACACCTGAAGAAGGTCGGAGATTACATTGACCGAAACGTTGTGAGAATAAAACTCGAGATGTCGGCAGTAGTCCGAACAATCATTTGAATTGATATTACCAATCCTCATCTAAAAAAATTCAGAAACAAGATCTAGAGAGTTATTTTTCTTACTTTTTTGAGGAACTTTTTTTTCTTTTTAACATTATCTTTCTTTTCTTTTACGAAAGTTTTTCCCTTTTTTCTTTTCCTTTTCCTCCTTGTGTCGAGACAGCGTTTAGTACTTCCTTTTTTCCTTTTGAGTTTTTTTGAGGGAGCGTTTGATTTTTCATAGTTCTTTCTTTCTTTCTTTTTCTTTGTTTCATAATTTCTAGATTTCTTATTTCTTCCTTTCTGTAGAGAGTTTTTTTCGTTTTGTTTTCTATATCCTTTTTTTTCGTCAATTCTGTTTCGTGTGAGCTTTTCTCTTTTTCTTTTCTTTTTGTTATTTATTATTTCTTTTTTTCTTTCCTTTTTCTTTCTTTTGAGTTTTTTTTATTTGTCATCGTTCTTTCTTTTCTTTCTTTCTTTCTTTCTTTTTCTTTGTTTCATAATTTCTAGATTTCTTATTTCTTCCTTTCTGAAGAGAGTGTTTTTCGTTTTGTTTTCTATATCCTTTTTTTTCGTCAATTCTTTTTCATGTGAGCTTTTCTCTTTTTCTTTTCTTTTTGTTTTATAGTATTTCTTTTTTTTCTTTCCTTTTTCTTTCTTTCTCAAACCACAATGACTATCACAGCAAATTGATCAATGCCTCCTCCTGACTACCGGGTGAAATCGATGGTACCGTGCATTCAACCTGCGATTCCAAGCATGAACACACACACACACACACACGCACACACACACAATGAAATATCGACACAAACACGACCGGGCATTCCTTTCTTGTCTGCATAATCATTCAATACGTTTCTGCGCGTGCGCAACCGTGTATGTGCGTGTGCGATCGCTTTTCTCTTTTGCGAGAGAAATATTTCATATTCGATGCGTACAGGATCAGTTGTTCGATTTCGAAAAGAAAAGAAAATGCGTCGAGAAGAATTTAGTTCAATTGCACAGGGCAGATTCGATTTCTTCGAAATGTTTTTAATCATAAAATAATAAGTGATCATGTTCGATTCTATCAATTGTATTCTTTGTAATCAACACAATATATATATATATATATATATATATATGTATATGTATATGTATATATATATAAATATTAATTTATACGTACATAATAGTAATCCATGGGTACGTGTTACTAGCTCATAGACTTCATTAGCATGGCTAACTTAGACAAGGATCAAACATTCGATGTTGATGGCAATAGGCCGGCGTTTTACCCACAGGTTTCGCGCCTTGTCTTAAAATATGCACGATTTTAATGATCTAAATATTTCATGTAATTTTTATTTAATATTTACGTATATATTTCCAGGCAAGGCTTCATAGCCTGGGAAAAAACCGGCAGACTATTGACATTAATAAATATATATATATATATATATATATATATATATATATATATATATATATATATATATATATATATATATATACTGGAAAATACGTCCTATAAAGTTAAAAGCGTCTAATAATGCAATATTATTCATCTTTATCCCTTAGGAAGTTAAACAATTGATACAGCAGTATAATAATAGCAACAAACGTTACAATCGCACAAAAAACAAATACATAAAAATACACACACACACACACACACACACATATATATATATATATATATATATATATAAATCAGTTCATTTTAGATTCAAATATTCATGTTTTTATTTTTTTATTTTTTTATTTTCACATTGTCTAAGAAACAACATTTCTGTGAGATGTATTTTTACGGTCCGTTTCATTTGCCGTGAGCCCAAAAACATTTTTATGCCAATATCGTCTCTGCAAAACTACACAATCATCAGCAAAATATCACAAAGAGTAAAATTTATTGGATTAAAATTACTTTAGAAAAAAACTACAGTATACAGTTGTTCGTTTTTGGGCGAAACCAAAAAAACAAAAAAAAAAACAGAGAATAATGCAAACTTACATGTGGGGAAAACCACTAGTACGCCATTTTGAAATTTTTCAGTTCATAGATAAAAATTTAAAAAAAAACATGGTTATTAAAATATGAAATGAACATGACTTATATATGCTCTGTTGTTAGTAATTGACAATCATCGAGCTGGATCTTTTAAAGAGACTGCAAAATAAAGACGCACTGATAGTATATGCTAATACATATATTACATATGGGGTAAGGTACACGATAGTTTATGAAAAATGAAGTGCCGTGATGGACAAAATGTGTGAAAAGATGAAAGACGGAAAACAAGTCAAAGTGCAGGAGAAAAACAAAAACAAGAGATTTTTTGACCGGTTTCGTTCGTGGAGAACGTCTTCAGAAAATGTAGAATACAGAAATAATTTTATTTTATATTGAAGGCACACACATGGGATGGGGGAGAAATGATCTGATTGGATCACATGAGAAGACATTAAGTAATGTTGGGACATGCTAAGTAGGTGACATATTCTTCTAAGCGGTGGGGGAGGGGGAAACGGCGGCAGAGAATCTAACTACGTATGTAAACACATGCATAAGAAAATTACCCCCGTAAAAATAATATAAATTTAACTTTAAAAACACATTCCCAACCCCCAAATAATCGAGGAAGACCACTCCGTGTAAACACAGAATTTATCTCAGGAACGAACTTTTGGGAAAAGCCACCGTCCACATGTAAGTGAGCAATAGTTTTCCCCTGTTTTTTTTTTGTTTTTTTCATTACTTCGCGTTTTCTTCGATCACTTACAACCTGGGTGTGCCATGTTCGAATCCAGTTCGTTCAACAGAAACACTTTCATTTTGTGATGTTGACAACTTTCAAGTGGTCCCTCCTGTAAGTATCCGATTTCTGTCAGGTGTTGGATGGAAGCGAGAAAGCAAATCGCAAATCAAACAATCTCTTCCACCGAGTATAAAATTCGTTAAATGTCCCTATTTCTAAATGAAAAAGTTAACGGTTCGTGTTTTTATTCTTTATATCATCAGAAAGGATAATTACTGACGAAATTCTATGATTTCGTTTCCATTGTCAAAGAATCATTTTTTTCATTATTTTTGGCGACGATCGTACTTTTATTATATATATATATATATATATATATATATATATATATATATATATATATATATATTAGTAGAGAATTAAGTGTTACAATTATCACTTTTTATTCGCTATTCAGCGGTGGTACAGCGGTTCCAGATGTCGTGATTTGAGCTTCAAAATACTCGGGGTCCGGGGTTTCGAATCGCATGACCAGTAGTGAATAGTCACATCTCTATGCTGATGAGTCTCGATTATAAAGGACGAAACGTATACGTACATAGATAATAAACAAAAACAAATATTTATTATTTTTAGCTCCTAGAAAACCCGTCTAGAAGGACACTGTAAGTGTAGTATTAACACAGCATGACGTCGCTAGTTATAAATGCACTGTTTCTTTCATTAAGTAGAACGCTCTTATGACGTCAAGCCGCCGGATAAAGTGCTAAAAGTATCACCGTTTATTCGCTATTCAGTATTGGCCGAGTGGTTCAGGGCGTCGGGATTTGAGTTGCAAAATACTCGGAATCCGGGGTTTCGAATCGCATGACCAGTAGTGAATAGTCATATCTATATGCTGATGAGTCCCCATAATAAAGGACGAAACGTAACGTACATAGATTATGAACAAAAACAAAAATTATATATATATATATATATATATATATATATATAAGGCAAAGTTTTTGAGATTCAGAATAAGAGAGATTAGGATGATGTGATGCATTTCGACTGCCAAATATCAGCCAACATTTTACTTTAGAAGAGATTAAGACAGAATATGTTTGAGGATGCACAAGGAATATTTTTAAAAAAATAAAATGCTGAGTCAGCACATCGTCAATATACGTTTATTTTTAAAAAATTATTTGATGTCTAACTTTGAATAGAAAATGGCGTCATCCAAAAATGGCGTCTTCTAAAAATACTTGGAAAAGTTATGGTTAAATTTAAATAAAAATATATTTTAAAAAATATCAGTAATTTTTATAAAAAATATTTAGTTAATAACAAGCATTGTTATTAACTAAATATTCTTTTCATAAAAACTACTGATTTTTTTAAAAATATAGTTTTATCTAAAACTCTCAACGGTACACCCAAGAAGTAAAACTTGAACCATAATGATATTTTGTAGATCTCTGTAAAGGTGTTTAATGAAAGATCTTATTTTATCATTTATCCTCAGTATCAGAATATTGATGTCTATAGTCCAGCGTCTTTATCACTGGACAATATGTACGATTTTCATCACTTAAATATTTAATGTATGCTTAAGTAATTATTTTTATTAGTGATTTCAGCGCCTGTTGTTTTTTTACTTACTACTATTTCAATTTATATATATATATATATATATATATATATATATATATATATATATATATATATATATATATATATATATATATATATTTATAGTCTCGGAAGTTTCTCAACCATTAAAACTATATTTTAAAAAAAAAACTTATATTCCCAAGTCTTCCAGTGGAAAATCACTCATGTAAGTCAATTTATTTTTTACAGTTATTATATTAGTTTGTTTCTAACAATATTTTAAGGGATCATCAGTTGTTTACCATGAAAACTGTTTCGGGAATTTAAAAACAAGACAGTATTTAATTTTATGGCTTCCCAGCAGAGTTGATCAGACCCCACTTCCCTTAAAAGACAAAAACATAAACGTTCCTTATACTAAATCTACGTTTTGTTCCATATAAATGTTTTGCTAACTTATATTAGTTATTTAAGACACAAAAAAATGAAAAAAAACAAATTTCTTTACCTGTGCTGTTCGTCTGTCTAATAAAATGTATCCGTTACTTATAAAAATGTTGCTGCATTTTAAAGTGTTTGGACGAATCAATGACACTATTATTTAAGTGATTAATGTATTATTTTTAGTTTTATACAGGGTGTTTCAAAAGTCTTGGGAACATAACGATTTTTAATAACTCAAAAACTATTAGGAGTTGAAAAATGAAATTGGTACCGTTGGAAAGGTTAATATTTCAAGTTTTGTGGGGAATCTTCAAAGTTGCTCAATATGAGCACCATTCCGCACACGGCAGACATCTAGTCGATAGTCCATTTCCTGCCAAACGCGTTCCAGCATCTTGACGTCAATGGTTCCCACAACTGCCGTTACTCGAGCCTTTAGTTCGTCAATATCTCTTGGAAGGGGCGGCACATAGACTTGTTGCTTGACAAAGCCCCAAAGGAAAAAGTCACACGGGGTAAGATCTGGAGACCTAGGAGGCCAGGGCATGAGAACGTCATCACCTCGCCCAGATCTCCCAATCCATCTACCAGGCAGCCTTGTGTTAAGAAACTGCCTTACTCTAAGACTCCAGTGTGGTGGTGCACCATCTTGTTGAAAATTGAAGTCATCAGATTCTGCTTGTTCCAACTGAGCCATTAACCAGTCTTCCAGCATGTTGAGATAGGATTCACCAGTGATAGTTGCCTCTTCAAAGAAGAACGGTCCATAGACACCTTTCTTGGAAATTGCACAAAACACGTTCACTTTTGGTGAATCTCGCTCGTGCTCAAGAAGTTCATGAGGATTCTCAGTACCCCATATGCGAGTGTTATGCTTGTTAACTTTGCCATTCAGATGGAAGGTCGCCTCATCGCTAAAAACAAGCCGGTCATCAAAGCCGTTATCTTCCAGCTTCTCTTGCATTGCAATGCAAAAGTCACGGCGAAGTGGCTTATCAGTGTCCTTCAACTTTTGGACCAACTTGAGTTGTAAGGTACCATTTGCAGTCGTTTCCTTAAGACACGCCAGACAGTTGCTGGAGCAAGCTGAAGTTCCCTGCTGGCTCTTCTCACTGATTTACGGGGGCTCCGCTGAAAGGCTGTCCGAACTTGCTCAACTGCATATCCTGAAGTTGAAGGGCGACCTGTTCGCTTACTTGGGCACAAACACCCATCTTTCACAAATTTAGCATGCCATCTGACAATGGATTTCCTTTCAGGGGCTTCTTTTTTAAATTTCCTGCGAAATGCACGCTGAACACATGTCCACGATTCAGTCTTTGCAAATTGGAGGACACAAAATGCCTTGTCTTGTTTAGATAACGCCATTACTGCACCTGGAAAGATAACACGAAA
Organism: Sepiola atlantica; assembly: GCA_963556195.1. NCBI lineage: Eukaryota > Metazoa > Mollusca > Cephalopoda > Sepiida > Sepiolidae > Sepiola > Sepiola atlantica. The sequence goes on along the minus strand of OY744538.1, from coordinate 86,711,098 downwards.
ATCATTAGTATGACCAAAAACTTGATTAAGCAAGCTTTAAAATGGCACCAGTTTCATTTTTCTACCTGGAATAGTTCATGAGATATACGCATTTGAAATGTTCCCAAGACTTTTGAAACACCCTGTATTATAAATATAAAAAAAAACATCAACACATCAAAAAATAAAAAATAAATAAATAAATAAATATGTATATATATATATATATATATATATATATATATATATATATATATATATATATATATATACAGGGTCAGGCAAAATGATCTGACACGTTTGTAGGTTTAATAAAAGGCTAATAAAGAAACAAAAAAAAGTGTTTTCATTTTTGAAAAGTACATATAATGCCATTTTGTTTTTTTTAATTTTTTTCAGTTGCTGCCATGAATTGGACTGGTGAGCATCGCGCTTTCATTGTTGAAACATTCATCAAAACAACCGAATCTGTGAGTGCAACACAACGAGCGTTCCGTTTGCCCTTCAATCTTGGTAAGCATGATCCTGTACCAGCTCGAGACACACTACTGGATCTACATTGAATCGAAAATAAGATGTAATCTGTCAAGAAATTACTGCCATCCCACATGAAATGACCCGCCGAGTTATAGACAACTTTCGTGAACGCCTTGGACAGTGTGTGGACAACAATGCATCCCATTTGACTGATTTAATGTGTAAAACATCATGGAACAGAATGGCATTATATGTACTTTTAAAAAAAACACTTTTTTGTTTCTTTACTTTATTTGCATTTTTTTAAAGCTACAAACGTATCAGATCATTTTGCCTGGCCCTGTATATATATTCATGATGTTTCATATGATGCTATCCCACACTCTAACCTGGGCAACACCGGGTAGACCATCTAGTATATATATATATATATATATATATATATATATATATATATATATATATATATATATATATATATATATATAATGGTAATAATCCAGGTAAAAACATCCACAGGGTGGTAATCCAAAGAATTTCAACCGGGTTTATAAAGAGTGCTCAATATCAAAATAGAGTTGTAATATGATATTTTTTATTTACACAGACATGTACAAAATCTGCGACACTGGCATGTCGATGTTATCGATCAACAGTTACTATAAACTGAGATCTCATCAGTCGGAGTTAGAATCCGATCTTAACCTCAGATCATATTTGAAGAGAGTGAAGTCACTGACATGCCAGTGTCGCAGATTTTGTACATGTCTGTGTAAATAAAAATTATCATATATATATATATATATATATATATATATATATATATAATGTATTCATATGTAATTATTTTTATTAGTGATTGCAGTTTACTACTATTTCGATTGTTTCACTTCCTAAGTGATTAAGATGACGAAAATTGCATTATTAGTCGCCATTAACTTTATAAGACGTATTTGTCGTTAATATATATTTTTTTATTAATTGTATACGTACATAAAAGTAATCAATGGAGACGTGTTTCTGGGTAACAGCTGTCATCAGCATGCCTAACTTAGATAAAGATCGAACCTTCGATATAGCTATCTATAGTCCAGTGTCTTTACCACTAGACCAAGAAGCTTGTCTAGAAATATGTGCGATTTTTATCACCTTAATATTTAATGTATTTTGATGTAATTATTTTTATTAGTGATAGCAGCATTCGTTGTTTTTCTTTTGCTCCCTATTATTTCGATTGTCGCACTTCCTAAGTGATTAAGATGCAGAAAATTGCATTATTAGTCGCCCTTAACTCTATAAAACGTATTTTTTCGTTAATATATATATATTTTTAATAATATACGTACATAAAAGTTATTCATGGACACGTGTTTCATGCTCACAGCACTCATCAGCATGGCTAACTTAGACAAAGATCGAATTATCGATATTGATGTCTATAGTCCAGCGTATTTACCACTAGAAAAAGACGCTTGTCTAGAAATATGTACGATTTTTATCACCTAAATATTTAATTTATTGTTATGTAATTATTTTTATGAGTGATTGCAGCGTTCTTTTCATTTTTTTTTTGCTTACTACTATTTCGATTGTTTCACTTCCTAAGTGATTAAGATGACAAACATTACATTATTAGTCGCCCGTAACTTTATAGAACGTATTTTTTCGTTAATATATATATTTTTATTAATTTTATACGTACATAAAAGTAATCAATGGCGATGTGTTTCTGGGTAACAGCTGTCATCAGCATGCCTAACTTAGACAAGGATCGAACCTTCGATGTAGATGTCTATTGTCCAGCATCTTTACACTGGACCAAGACGCTCGTCTAGAAATATGTACGGTTTTCATCACCTAAATATTTGTATGATGTATATAAGACATCATAAAATATAATTATAAATATCAATGATTATATTGTTTTTATCAGAGTTCTAATTTACCTACACATTCCTAATATTAAAAAAGCGAGTATACGGAAGACTTGTATCAAATCTGTAGCTTTGATAATTTTTCTGCTCCGAAAAGTACCCGACCCCTGTTGCGATTTTCTACCCGTGTAAGAGAATTATACGTCTTAAGATGAAGTAGTGTTACCACATCTGGGGAGGTGTCATTTAGAGCACTTTTTTTTTCTCGACAAAGTACAAAATCGACTTCGAAATCAAGTAGGGATGCTAGCATCTCTTTCTTACTTCTCGTTATTTACTCCATCTGTTGCATAGCCGTCCCAGAACTGGCCGTGGCAGTTCTCGCTTAAACAACTGGTCATCTTCAACACCAAAAAAGAATATGTTGAATACCTTAAATTTCTCGTACCTTTTGTCTTTCCTCGTCGCGTGGAGGGGTGTGTCGTCTAGTGGTTGAATTCTTTATTCTTTCTTTCTGCCGTGAACCACGACGCTACAACAAAAAGCTTCATGACCGACTCAGGAGACAAACAATCTTTTAAACTTTCAATTCTGTTTTATTTCAGGCGTCAGATTTCCGTCGGCTTGGAGATATCCACTAACGTCGAGGGAGAGACCAAATTACTGCTTTATCGATGTTACTTCCTAACTTAAGTCTTTAGCTTTTCGTAGAATGGGGAAACAGACTATCTCACGCCTGATTTCTCTTAGGGAATTTAATTCCCTTAATCATGTTGAAGACTACATAGAGAAACACGTCTGTTCGGCTCGCCTCCAAAACCCAGACTCGCAAAAACTCTCTTCCCACACAAAAGCCCGTGACGTCACATCACCCCCATGCGCAGGTGCATTCGTCACAGCCTGACTCCCTTGGACTCCCGACCTTAAAGGTCTCATCAAACCGTGAGAACAGCCCTATTCTGCACTCGACTGTACGGGTCCACCCGCATTAAATCGCGCAAGCCAAAGCAAACCAAACGATTTCCCACAGATACGTCCACTTCAAGATGTGTCCGTTCCCACAAGGCCATTATCCAACACATCGCTATTTCCATGAAAGGTGCTCGACTGAGTTCCAATCTTCGGTTCTTCCCTTTAAAACTTTCACAGCAAGAACTCATCTCTCTATCGCTACGAAGTTTACCCGAACGGTGTTTCTCCCACACTACAAACACGTGCATGAAATAATTATCTTTTCTTGTATATAAACATACTCCACAAGTATGATATAGATGTAAAGAAATTAATTAGTATTATTTGAGCAAGAAAAATGCTTTCACAAATATATCACAGTTTAGGAATGTTCGAATGTAATATAAGTAGAATAAATAGTCGTTGTGACCAAACGGGTCACTGACACATGTAGTGTTCGTGCAGATATTTGGATCGAATCTGGAATTACGATTGTAATTTTTATGATATCAGATACTACATGATCGCATTAGCTGTTTATAAGAGTCGATTGCTTGAGACTGGATAATTGAAACATAGATTGTTTGAAAGATTAGCATTCATTTGTTTTTTTAACATTTGTTGACGATATTAATTGATGGTCATAACAGATAATTACTTCGGCTGTTGAAAATCGTACATGCTTCAGCCTGATACAGGCTGATGCAAATGTATTCTGATTTTATCAGCCATCTGTCCTCTGGGTGTATTGGAGATCATTTAATAGGATTACCGGACGTGGAATTGGCTTACACTAGGATAGTTGTGTATATCAACAGAGAATGATTGTAATTTTGATGGACTGAAGATAAAAAAAGTCGTCAATAATTCCGTATCTTTTGCACACGTAACCGATGCAAAATCCAGAAAAATAATAATGTTTTTGTATGTTATTTTTAATGAAATTATTTTAATGAATTCAAATTATTTAATGTATTTTAATGAAATTATTTTAATGAAATTATTTTAATGAATTTTTTAATGAAATTTTTTAATGAAATTATTTTAATGAAATTGTTTAATGAAATTGTTTAATGAAATTATTTTAATGAAATTTTTTAATGAAATGTTTTAATGAAATTATTTTAATGAAATTATTTTAATGAAATTTACTCAACAAAACCAAAAATAAGTCATTAGTTAAATGTCCATTTTGGAAAAATTATACGCAAGCTGAAAGCAGGCCGAGAGCAGGCTCAATACGTTCCTTCGAGCAGTGGCAATAACGAGGCGCTTGCATTGCTTAGTCGATTCACAATGGTCTTCGATGTGGTGCATCATGAATAGACCATGTCTGTTGAGAAAGTCCAGCGGGGTAGGGTATATCGCTTAACTTCTTTTCTATTCAACCTAGAATAGCGGTATCCAACTATTTTACGTCAACTCGGACCAGTTTCATATAAAACAATTTTCCCACTGACATGGACAAAAACTCACGGGTATTGAACAATTTTTTCTACTGACATGGACAAAAAGTCACTGGTATCAAATAATTTTCCCAGTGACATGGACAAAAAGTCACGGGTATCCAACAATTTTCCCACTGACATGGACAAAAAGTCACGGGTATCCAACAATTTTTTTCTACTGACATGGACAAAAAGTCACGGGTATTCAACAATTTTTTCTACTGACATGGACAAAAACTCACTGGTATCAAATAATTTTCCCAGTGACATGGACAAAAAGTCACGGGTATCCAACAATTTTCCCACTGACATGGACAATAAGTCACGGGTATCCAACAATTTTCCCACTGACATGGACAAAAAGTCACGGGTATCCAACAATTTTCCTACTGACATGGACAAAAAGTCACGGGTATCCAACAATTTTCCCACTGACATGTACAAAAAGTCACGGGTATCCAACAATTTTCCTACTGATATGGACAAAAAGTCACGGGTATCCAACAATTTTCCCACTGACATGGACAAAAAGTCACGGGTATCCAACAATTTTCCCACTGACATGGACAAAAACTCACGGGTATCCAACAATTTTCCTACTGATATGGACAAAAAGTCACGGGTATCCAACAATTTTCCCACTGACATGGACAAAAAGTCACGGGTATCCAACAATTTTCCCACTGACATGGACAAAAAGTCACGGGTATCCAACAATTTTCCCACTGACATGAACAAAAAGTCACGGGTATCCAACAATTTTCCCACTGACATGGACAAAAAGTCACGGGTATCCAACAATTTTTTTCTACTGACATGGACAAAAAGTCACGGGTATTCAACAATTTTTTCTACTGACATGGACAAAAACTCACTGGTATCAAATACTTTTCCCAGTGACATGGACAAAAAGTCACGGGTATCCAACAATTTTCCCACTGACATGGACAAAAAGTCACGGTATCCAACAATTTTCCCACTGACATGAACAAAAAGTCACGGGCGTCCGACAAATAAAAGAGGTCCAATCTATTACTAATGTAAAGTTAGTTCCTCTCTGTCTGAAACCGAAACCGAAATATTACTTTTATTAATGTTCGAGCAGAACTGTAATGACGACATCCGATGCGCTACGGCACAGCGCCCATTGAGGGCAAGATGAGGAAAGGGCGGCTCAGATTGTCTGCATATGTTAAGACGCCGTCGCAAAACTAGCTTTTACATTTGAAGTCGCCGGGAAGTGACCGAGAGGAATGTCAATGATCAGATGGGAAGACAAACCTGCACAATGATTTTTATACAACCGGCCTTCACCCGAACGAAACCTTGTAACGTGCCAAGTAAAAACAAAAATGCATTATTGCGGATCCCGTCGTAGCTTGGAAATAAAGCAAAGACTTATATTAATTTATTATTTTTTATGCTTAATTCAATGTCCTATACCATTTCACACTAATATACTATCTTTCAATGCTTAGCTGAAGGCGGGTAGTGTATTATTTATTCTGTTGTCATGAGAATATCCTCCCAAGCATTACCTACTTTTTTGCGCCGGTCGGGTTGTGTATCATCTATTCGTTCGTCATGATCGTGTCCTCCCAGGTATTACCCCTCTGGTGTTACCAGATCAGGCTGTCGGAAGATACCGGCTTCCTGACCAAAAATGCACCAAACATTGATGTTATTGTTTTGTTTTCCTTTCCCTTTTGCAAAACTAAATAATGTTCAGCAAAACGAAAAACAAAACAACAAATTTCCTCTACAAAAAAACAACCAAACCAAACACCATGCATAAATACGTAAACATATAAGCATAAAAACTTTTACCAAAATGACCGAATTCGGCATTAAATAACCGGAAAAGGGTTGATATGTTGTAAAACAAATATAAAACAAACAACCAAATATTTGCTCATTTCTTGTGAGGGTCGTGAAGTATCTGTTATATGGTCATCATATCTTTTTCTCAGGGACTACATTTGGAGGGTAGTCGAGTATCTGTTCTCTGGTAATAAGATCATCGTCCCCAGACATTATCGCTGGTGCTTTTGGTGGATGGAGATTGTAGAATCTGTTCTGTTGTCATGGAACCATTCTCTCAGTCATACCTCCTACATTGGAGGATAGCGTACGTCAACAAGAAATTGTAATAGTCGGCTATCCATTAGCAAACTGAACACTGACGTTATATATACAAGCAAAGATCGCTAGTAAAAGTAATTATTGAATTAAAAATAATTACAACGGACAAATTAAAATAATAATAAAATAAAAATTAAAATTAAGTGTAATTTGGTATGATTTGTTAATTTGGTTTTTTATTTACTCCTCCCCAGGAGTTAGGCACAAGGCCAGTTTTATCTTACTCCCACAAGTAAGATGTGACCCAAGTTCGGGTCGGGAAAGTGGGGTTTGAAAAGCCAGCGCTCGAGAGGTGAGCACTCTGGCCATTTAAAAATTGCCTGGGCAGCCCCGTCGGCATTCCCCGGTAGGGGCGCCTCAGACAGTTAGCAATAAAATTACTCCTCCCCAAAGAGGGGAGGCGAAGCCTGGGAGGGTGGACCTGCTAGAACTGCACAGGACCAGACAACCCCCAATATATTGGCCGATATTTCGACTCACTTTTCAAACGTTGCTTATGGTTACAATATTTGGGTCTTTTATGGATTATCATAACGAATTTAGGTAAAAAAAAAATGGCACTGGAAAAAATGGCCTGGTTAGAATGGCACGGATAAAAATAGTGTGAGTGAAAACGTTGGAAAAAATGGCACAAGTGAAAAATATAAAATCCGTAAAGGCAAAATACGAGTTGAACAAATGAAAAAGAAATATTTAAAAATTGATGACAGCTCTACGGCTAAATTCCTACCGCCACACCCCAAAACATGAAATTCTACTTATTAAGGCATTTTTGGAATCGAAATCTGAATCAGTAATTGTATCGGAATCGGGAATTTAGAACAGAATTGGTAATTGTATCGGATGGGGAATTAAGAACAGGATCGGTAATTGTATCGGATGGGGAATTAAGAACAGAATCGGTAATTGTACAAGAATCGGGAATTTAGAACAGAATCGGTAATTGTATCGGATGGGGAATTAAGAACAGAATCGGTAATTGTATCGGATGGGGGATTTATAACAGAATCGGTAATTGTATCGGATGGGGAATTTAGAACAGAATCGGTAATTGTATCGGATGGGGAATTTAGAACAGAATCGGTAATTGTATCGGATGCGGAATTTAGAACAGAATCGGTAATTGTACAAGAATCGGGAATTTAGAACAGAATCGGTAATTCTATCGGAATCGGGAAAATATTGAAATCGTACCATCACTAATACATAGTATTGTATTCCCCTCAATATGCAAGACGAGATTCCTGAATTTCAGCGGATCTTCACACATGAATTCTTTTCAAAGTTATCGTGCACGGCGGACCACAAAATACAAAAGTGCACGATGTCGATTTGAGGTAAGTGTTCCACTTCAAGTCTGAAGAGATGCTCAGTCCCAGCAGCTTACCAAAGCAGTGCGTTTCCTCAAGGGGAGAGCCGTTCATTTCAACTGGGACAAAGTGGGAATCAGAGCGTTGGTGGTGAAATGAGAGGAGCTTGGTCTTTGACGCATTAAAAATAACCAGACACCTTTCCCCCCATTGCATCACTTGCTCCAGGTCGGAAAAAGGAGCCAAATGTGTTTTCCATAGATGGTTGTGTCATCAGCATAAATGTCGACGGATGATCTCAGGATATGAGTTGGGAGATCATTTATGAAGATTAAGAAGAGGGTTGGGCCCAGAATGGAACCCTGAGGCACGCTTCTGTTGATACTGTGTGCTTCAGACCTCTGTCAATCAACGACTTATTTAATAAATCTATCAGTAAGAGAAACGATTTGATAGTTGAGAGTACATTTCCAGATATTCCATAGCTAGCCAGCTTGTGAATTGAAGACGACCACGTTGTAGTCGGCTGGGAAGCAGGCTCGCGGCACTGTGTTCCACAGACGCGCAGTTCTAGGTAAGACACTCTTATCATGGAGAGTTCGTTTCGCCTTGGCCACGCAGGAGGAAAAAGGGAAAACATTTACAGTGGTTTTAGCTAGACGAGTTCTAGCTGTGAATGTTTTACAAGAGGCGAGCACCTGCCATCAAAATAACAGTAGAGCAAGTCCTTCTTATTATAATCATCAGAGCTTTAAAAAAGTAGAGTAAGGGATCACTCTTCCCACATTTGCCGTTCCAGACTAATCATCCACTATATAATTAAGACCAATGTGTATTTATTTGATCATAGATAAGTAAATACAAATCCGTCCCGTCACACAAATTAAGTGAAGAAAAACGTCCCAGACGAAACCATTTCAAGTGTTGAGGGAAAGTGAGAAACAAATAGTAAGTCAAACAACTCTCGCTGTCTGAAATGAATTCGGAAAGAAATACTTCACTTTAAAATATATATATATATATATATATATATATATATATATATATATATATATATATATATATATATATATATATATATATATATATATTTCTTTTGGTACAGAAACATTAGTACAACATTCGTACCGTCGGTTTCAAGCAGGGAAGGACTTCGCTTCCGGCTCTCTTCAGCTTCTGTTGTCATCTCTGAAGATGCTTCTGTTGTCATCTCTGAAGAGAGTGGGATGGCTAAGTCCTTCCGTGCTTGAAACCGACGGTACGAATGTTGTACTAATTTTTCAGTACCAAAATAAATAAATATTACGCTCTTAATTTTTAATTTTTAATTCTTAATTAATCGAACACTCTACTGGGATTTTTCCTACTATATAACAAAGAAGTTAAATATATATATATATATATATATATATATATATATATATATATATATATATATAATTGAAAATATTTGTTGTTGTTTATTATCTACGGACGTATACGTTTCATCTTTTTTCAATCAAGACTCTTCAGCGTAGAAGTTTGACTAATCACTACTGGTCACACGATTTGAAACCCTGGATTATAAGTATTTTTCAACTCCAACCCAACGTCTTAAACCTCGCGGCCAATATCTGAACGGCTGATAAACTGTGGTAGATTAAATACATTTATAAGCAGCGATGACGAAACAGGCATTCTACTTATATTAAGGAATGATGCATTATAAAGCAAATGACGTCACGCTGTATTTGCACTACTACTAAAGTGCTCTACTAATAATTAAGGAGCGACAATATATATTTATATATATATATACATATATATATGTCTATATATATATATATATATATATATATATATGTGTGTGTGTAAATATATATATATATATATATATATATATATATATATATATATATATATATATGAATATATATGTAAATATATATGCATATATATATGTAAATATATATATATATTTATATAAGTATTAATATATATATATAAGTATTAATATATATATAATTTTATGATTTTATATGAGTATTAGTACGAACACTGGCGAAGAATATTTTTTTCAAACATCTTTGACGGAGGCTTTACACCAATAGCCTAAAATAATTTCGCGAATCTACAAAGAGGTATAGCGTCACTCGTAGCTCGTATTAATATGACTATGTCAGATTTTCAATATACATGTGAAGCATCTGATTTTCATGGAGAATCGCGTACGTTGGTCGATGCGTTAAATTATTTGGCACAGCAGAATGAACGAACAAGCAGAACTATTAGCACATTTACTTTTAATGACTGAATAAGAATATTAATTAGTTTGTGAATTTATAGAAATAGATCATCATATTATGCTATGTACTGTCTCGGCATTAGATAAAAAAAAATGAACAAATAGATTAATATTTATTGTCTCAATACAGAAATAATAACTAATACGTAATGCTATTTTACGAAGACTCCGTTCGCTGACGAACCGGAAATACCACTCGACTTACACGTGCGCTGGGCATTTTGGCGCCTTTTCAAACGAAAAAAGAGAACGTAATAATCTATTTTAAAGGAGTGTATCGCGGGGGAGGGGTGGTTATAGTCTGATGATTAACACTCAAGGAAATGGGATGCAGCGACTGGAGTTCGAATTCCAGTTGACTCATTCTCGGTTACCCATAGCCAGGATAACCTTTGGGAAGAACATGAATGAATTCTCAAAACTTGCGAGGGCATAGCTATTTGTTAATGTTACCTTGTTCGTATAAAAAGAGCGCGGAAGATTATTTATTAGATAGAAAAGATGTTTGTTTTGCGATGGGAGCAGAAAATCAGCAAATAAATAGAAATCGACATTTAACCATTTATAGCATATACATTTATCACCTATAGAGAGTGTGTGAAGGTCTGTTTGAAACCAAACCTTCACTATTATTTCTATTAGGTGAACTATTGTACTTCTATTACTAATGGAGATTTGGTATATGCCTGTTTGAAACTATAACTGTACTATTATTTCTATTAGGTGTACTATTGTACTACTATTACTAATGGAGATTTGGTATCTGCCTGTTTGAAACTAAAACTGCACTATTATTTCTATTAGGTGTACTATTGTACTTCTATTACTAATGGAGATTTCGTATCTGCTTGTTTGAAACCAAAACTGCGCTATTATTTCTATAAACTGTAATATTGTACTTC
>OY744538.1:86682231-86692231 GCA_963556195.1 Sepiola atlantica | reverse complement strand
TTATTTTTTCTATATCTAATTATTAGCATATGTATATATATATATATATATATATATATATATATATATATATATATATATATATATATATATATATATATAAAGAGGGAAAACTCCGTAGTCTTCAACGACATATGTCTAATAAATTACTTGCTGCCGAAATATATATATATATATAGATATATATATATATATATATATATATATATATATATGAATGATTAGATTATAAAACAAATAACATATTATTACATATATTTCGTCTTGAAGTGTTGCTTAGATGTTGGCACGATGTTAGATCACTAAGTGCTTGATCATTTTTCTTGGCACAAACACATCTGTTTGATCTGCTATAACATAAAAAAGGACTAAGTAATAAACATTGTTTCAATAGAAGTTATTTGTGAGGACATCATAATACCGCCAATGGATTTACGCTGTTGCGATGTCGGTGGTCCACACTACATGACTACACGTGTCACATGTTACTTGATGTGTAACACATGTTACTTGATGTGTAACACATGTTACTTTGCAGTACTATGCGCTATAAGTGTAGATATGGGTACAGCGTTATTATTTAGTCACTAGGAGGTGACCGTGGTAAAGAGGATACCGACGGTGACATACGACATGAAGTGTAAGGTTTGAATCGTGTGTGTACAATTGCACCACTTTTACAATAGATGCTGGTAACCTTAAAGTGGTCCATCCTGTAAATCCCTGGCTCAAAGTTGAGTTGAGCTGATCAAAGAATTTGTATCATGCTGATTCATACGAACTTACTTTTTAGGTACTTTATTAGATTAGGGCACAAGCTAACTTTGACCCCGACATTTACCCTGACCGTTACCCTAACGCGAACCCTAGCCCCCACACTGACCCTGACACTGACCCTTACCCTGACTTTGACTCTGACAAAAACAATAACGCGAACCCTAGCCCCCACCCTGAAACTAACCCTGACCCTGACCCTGACCTTGACTCTGACAAAAACAATAACGCTAACCCTAACCACCAACCAAACTCTGATCCTTACCCTTACCCTAAACTTAACCCTAACGACGAGGGTCAAAGTTAGCTCGGGTCCTAATCTGAATAAGAACCCACTTTTATTTACTGACTTGTTTGTTGTTTCGCAGTCTGGCATTAATATTTGTACTTGCTCATTCCATGATTCGCACAGTTTTGAACGTCTGGCCTTGCAATCCGCAGCCACTCGCGATTCGCCGTCGAAGAACATTGACCTGAGGGTCATTGATTGTCTCAAGGTCAGTTTTCACTGTTGTCAGCACCGTTTTGATCTGTTTCCCTCTTCTGGCCGATTTCGCCAATGATCCGACGTCATGCATGGAATTGGACACTCGCCAGTAGGACGAAGTCGAACATGGGTATGATAACTGAACATTAGATGGTTATTGAGATTGGCTTTTTTGGCAGCCGGTGCGTACAGTGGCACTCAGGTCGAAATGGAAGCAGCGTATTCTCAGAATGTGTCGAGGACGCTGATGGTCGAATACTTTTAGTCGTCGGAAGTTTCAACGTTAGCCTCACTCGCTTTGACATCATAGAGCAGCACAATTAAAACCGGTTTTCTTGTGTTAATTGATGGAGTATGGCACCTAACGTTGTGTTGTGTCATTCGTCTAGCGCTTTCGGTCTCTGTCTGTCTGTCTGTCTGTCTGTCTGTCTGTCTGTCTGTCTTTCTCTCTCTCTCTCTCTCTGTATATATATATATATATATATATATATATATATATATATATATATAGTGTGTCAGGTTGTATATGAAAAGAAATCAAATAAAGTGCTCGATCATATAAGAGAGCTAATATACTTTATTTAGATACTGTATATTACATATTTCAACAATGTACCGCGGTTTCATCCAAAAGTGCAGATATCTAAATCTGTCCTTTTAGATGAAACCGCGGTACATTGCTGAAATATGTAATATACAGTATCTAAAGAAATGATATATATATATACACATTCTCTCGCTCTCTCTCTCTCTCTCTCTATATATATATATATATATATATATATATATATATATATAGTCTATGAAGAAGACAAAGAATAAACACAGGAAGAAATAATCAAAGACAAGATATTTAACGTTTTCGTTCGGATTAATTAACGTTTTCGGATATATCATGTACTTCATCCGTATATATATATATATATATATATATATATATATATATATATATATATATATATATATATATATATATATATGTGCGTGTGTGTGTGTGTGTGTGATTTGGAAAGTTTACCAAACCATTTCGTTCACGAAATCATTCCTCACCACAAAAGACTTTTTTCCTTTCAAAGTTTATTCATTTATTCATCAGAATTATCAAAATTAAAGAGTTTTTCCCCTACACGTGTTTCTCTACGAAGCAGGTCCTTGCTTGGTAGATCATCAGGGGAATTATGTACCTGGAACAATAATTTCAACAGCTGACAATACCCAATGTGGTGTTGCCCTAATTTTGGTCATTTAAGAAGAAAACAGAAGAAAAAAGGAAAAGAGAAAAAAAAAAACTCTTAAAAAAGTGGCTCATAAGATTTTTGAATTATGGTTGCATTATGGTTGCATTATGGTTCCTTGTTGTTTGCATAGTAGCAACCATAATGCAACAATATTTGACCTTTGAAATGCACTACGCGTCCTCGATTTCATAAACACTTTGTACAAAACCCGGTGGGGACATTTTGGGTTTGGAAACACAGTTATCGATTTTTACTTCTCTTCTCGAAACGGGCAACGTTAAGTCTAGTAAAAGGGTTGAAAAATGTGGGTGAGAACCAACTCCCCAATCGTTGTGTTACATTATTATTCTAAATTCTTATTTATATTGACCGAAAGCTCACGGACATTAAAGTTGATTTGATAGAGACGTCCGGATTTTTTAACTTTGCGGAGTGTGAAATTCCACTTGGTTATCATTGCTGCCAGGTCAACGCTGATTCAGAGTGAAAGTACCTTTCAGTGTAAATAGAATGTGTTTCTATAGCGTCACATATCTTTTGCAGACACCCATAGATAAGGGTAAAGCCTTTACGCTACCCACCGCGCAGCAATCTACATTTTCTAGCGTTTGTGCGTATGAAATCATCCCGTTGATTATTACCACTATTAACTCGTAGAAGCTGAAACTGCCAGGGTCCCTATCTATTGGGTGTTATTTACCTCCCAACAAGGTTAGGCACAAGGCCAATTTAATCTTACTCCAACAAGGTACGATGTGACCCAAGGTCGGGTCGGTAAAGTGGGACTTGAAAAGCCAGCGTCCGAGAAAGTGAGCACTCTGGCCATTAAAAATTGGCTGGGCAGTCCCGTCGGCATTCCCCAGCAGGGGCGCCTTAGACAGTAAGCAATAAACTTACTCCTACCCAAAGAGGGGAGGCAAAGCCTGGGAGGGTGGAAGAAACTATAGTATACAGGCTAGTGGCCTTTTGGCTAAGATCAAAGTGTAGTTCTGTTCCGATTGATACTGCACCCCATAGACCGGTATTGTCTCTGCGTTCGGGGCTTGATTTACGCCGGTCTATGGGTCTGTCCTGTGCACTTCTAGGAGGTCCATCCTCCCAGGCTTTGCCTCCTCTCTTTGGGGAGGAGTAAGTTTATTGCTTACTGCCTGTGGCGCCCCTACCGGGGAATGCCGACGGGCTGCCCAGGCAATTTTTAAACCCCACTTTCCCGACCCGACCGTGGGTCACATCTTACTTGTGGGAGTAAGATAAAAACTGGCCTTGTGCCTAACTCCTGGAGAGCAGTAAATCAATACAGACTAGTGGCTGACAAAATATACCATAAAACACATTGATCTACAAATCAACTGTATTAAAAAGATATACACGATCTCTGAATAAACAACGGGTGATATGACATATAAAAGACATGTGTGTGTGTATATGTGTGTGTGTATATGTGTGTGTGTATATGTGTGTGTATATGTGTGTGTGTATATGTGTATGTGTATATGTGTGTGTGTATGTTCAGCTATAATTAAAAACTACAAAACAAATAGCTACAAAGTTGGTAGATTTTTGATCGGCGTTGAGATGACTGAATAATATCTAAATTGAAAAAAAATTCATTCTTTGGGGATCAACTGTAATTAGTGAGGAGAGAAAGAAAGAATGAAAGAAATGAAAGAATGTAGGGAAAAAGGTGGAAAGGCAGTTAGAAAGGAAAAAGGTAATAGGACGAAGATAGACAGAAAGAAAAATGAGAAAAAAAGAGAAAAAAGAGGAAAAAGAAAGATAAATAGAAGAAAAAAGTGGAAAGGATCAAAATGAGAAAAAAATGAGAAAAAATGAGAAAAAAGTGGAAAGGTGAACGAAAGAAGACAGAAACAAAAGAAAAAGGAGAAAAAAGGAGAAAAAACGGACAAGAGGGAAAACAACAGAAAAAAAAGTGGAAAACAGAAAAAAAATAAGAAAAAATTGAGAAAAAAAGTGGAAAGGTAGAGGAAGAAGACAGAAAGAAAGAAAAAAAAGAAAAAAAAGTCTAACCCTCAGACTTCGTGATATCGCGAGAGCGGAAATGACGTCACGTATATTCATGAGATTTTGAGTCTTTCACCCCAAGACTTTATTCTCCCAAAATGTAGCAACTTTGTTGTCTGTACCAGTATAATGAATAAATTACTATTGTACAAGTAAAATACCTCATTGTGTCACATTACATTTACGATTGCAATAAGAAAAAACTTCGCTATTTTCTTGGTTCACGCCATACGCGAAAACTTAAAATAAAATACCGATGGCGAAGTAAAAATCTAATTGGTTTTGATAGAAGTATTCGCTCTTCGGCTTCTAGTTTTTACACGCGTGTTCGTTCATTTATTGTTTATTCATTTTTAGAGAAGTTACTTTGAACACCATTCTTTAGTAATTATCGTTAGACATGAATCAGAGGTGCATTCTACAGCGAGCTTCCTTGTTATCTGAGAAACCCTAAATACAACAAGCTACCAGCTTCTGCGACTTAACGACGGCACTCGTTACAATAGCAAATGATGAAAGAAAATTGAAGCCTTTGTGGTCTGCTATCCCTTTTAATCTAAGTAACGAAACGAAAAACCTTCGCCATTCATTTTCGTCATACGATAAGCAAAGATAAAATGTGACGTCATCCTTGCGATCGATAACAAAGGCATGTTGTGTATCTATCGAATTCTATATCTATAAATCTACTTATCTCTTGTTCTTTATATATTAGGTCCCCCGATTTATAAAATCGGTGAACATATGTTTTGAGGCATTTCCGTCCGTCCGTCCGTCCGTCCGTCCGTCCGTCCCTCCGTCCCTCCGTCCGTCCGGATTTTTCTCCGCAACCATCCATTAAATTTCTCTGAAATTTTGCATGAAGTTGTAACTTCGGTCAGGTTAGAAAGTGACATTCTCCGATTTTTGAAAAAAAATCTGGTTAGCCCTCCAGGGGGTCAAAAGCCCCCGAAATGGCAAAAAATGACATTTTCTGCCCCATAACTTTTCATCCATCCATTCAATTTCTCTGAAAATAAGTATCGCTGACCTTGGAAAAAATCTGGTTCGCGCCCCCAGGGGGCCAAAAGCCCCTAAAATTGAAAAAATGACCCTTTTCTCCCATAACGTTTGATCCATCCGTTCAATTTTTTTGAAACTTGGCGAAAATGTGGAGGCAATTGTCCTGGATATAAAATGAGCACCTTAGACCTCATAAAAATTCTGGTTCGCGCCCCCAGGGGGTCAAAAATGCTCCAAATTGCCCAAATTTATTGCATTTTACACTCGCCACATCGAGTCACATACAGAGGGGGCCACGCTCGCGCGGCTTGTTATATAGTGCGTCGGGGTATGTTGAAACGAAATCAATAAAGAGCTCGATCGTAGATATGTGAGAGCTAAAATACAAAGTATTTATTTAAAAACTAAATTCAATACAATGATCCTAAACGAACTGATACATTCACCAGACATATTACAATGATAGCAAGCCTACATTGACACATCTCCTTAATCTGATACTTCTTATGTAATCTTTTTACAGATAAAGATACCCCCTCCATTGACATACAGTCCCAATATAGAAACTACATTTATTAAAGCAGACTTACACCCAAATGTAAGCCCACATTCTCCCAAATGATATAAATATAACACTTAAACGTTTTAATATAGGAAAACATCCTCACTCAGAATCTAACTCACTCGCGGACCAATAAACAACACTACATACCATAATCCGTAAATATGAATACACTATTGAAGCAGGGAAATATACATCTTCCGTGATCAATAATTCATTTATTCTAAATAGACTTAGTTACGATTACGACCCATATAAACATACAGTCCGCCCATATTAACCCGATATTTTCTCCAAAATTGACGCTTCAAGGAATTCACCGGAAGATGTAAACGGTGATCTTTGAACTACATTCTTTTATTTGTTTTCATTTCGCGAATCGCTGATGATTTGAGTAATTACCTTTTCAAAGGTAAATCTATATCAATGTAACTGTGGTACGTCTCTGAACTATGTAACATATTGTTTTAAATAAATAATGTGTATATTTGTAAAGTAAACGAGAAAACACCTTCACAAATCTTAACAGAACTTAATTAAAACAACAGATATTGATTATGAAATATATCAATAATCAATAATAACTGATATCATGTACTTAACTATACGAATATACTGCAGTTTCACGGTGTTAAATCATGCTCATTTGACTAGAGAGAAGTGCAGTAACAAACATCAGGAATGATTGTCAGAGGAGAGGTTAGAAACTGACCCCAGCGAATAAAGTGAAGTTGGCGTTCGAAAGTCAACTACAAACAAGAATATTGTGATCTTGAGGTGAGCAGACGGAGTAAACCGTTGCTCGTCTCAAAACCTCAATCAGGTTGAGACAAGTTAACAATCGATAGCCTAAGGTTAAGGTAGACTAACACCTTCTCTATCTCTCTTATTCTATTTCTCTTTCTCTCTCTCCGCCTCTCTTTCTCTCTCTCTCTATATATATATACATATTATATATATATATATTATTCTAGTGAATATATATGTATATATATATATATTATTTTAATGAATATATATGTATATATATATATATATATACATATATATATATATATATACATATATATATATATACATATATATATATATATATATATATATATATATACATATATATATATATATACATATATATATATATATATATATATATATATATATATATATATATATATATATATATATACATATATATATATATATAGGGTTGGGACCCTAATCCCTATCAAAGAAGGTCTCTAGTGCTTACACACACTTTGCCCACCGATCTATCCACTACCGGAAACACTTGTGGAAGTATTCTTTTAGAATGGTGTTCAACTCCGCCGTCGCGTTCCGCATTATCTCTTTTTTTCACACCCTCTCAACAACCGCTGCACTCCGAGCAGTTTGGCGCCTGCCATAACGCGGGTTACTCTCCGCTGATGTGCGGCCATTTTTGAATCGGTTGAACTACTCCTTAATTTGTGTTACACCCATTGCATCTTCTCTAAACACCTATTGAATCAGACGCGACGGCAGAGATGAACACAATCAATGCTAGAACATAGCCTTGAATCCCACCCCTAAATGTTAAATGTACAAAATGTTAAAAATAAGAATAGAAAATATAATATGCTGTTATAGGTTTGGGGCAGAATAGAGATTTTTCTAATTCAATCCCGGGAAACACCAGCTCGTCTTGCTAGTCTTATCATCGTCGTTTTACTACATGTTACGGTATTTATTTTTTTGTTAGCCGTAGCCGTGGACCAGTTGAATCGTTCATCTGATGCATACCGCTGCCTTGCATTTCAGTGACGTCTGACGCGAACGATGACGCCAAAAAATATTATACCACCTTTTTTTTTAAAAAAATGAAACGTACTTACTTCAATACTCTGTTTAATCTAGTTTCAGAATATAGTTTGTTATAAAGGTGTCTCCCCAAAACAATTGTAGGACTTTTCGACATGTGTACATTCTAATAGCATCGCATACACCACAATCTTGTACAATCTCTGGGTTTAACAGATCCCGAAGGTCAAGAAAGTTTATTTTTGTTCGAGTTTGACGTTCGATATAAATATAGAAATCTTCTCACACCTGCCAGCATCCTATATCCTTACAAGGCCACCATCCGCCCACGCATAGGGTATTTTTTTTCACATTTCGGCTGGTGCACCATAAAGAAGTCTCTCTCTCTCTTTATCTCTCTCTTTCTCTCTCTCTCTTTCTCTCTCTCTTTCTCTCTCTCTCTATCTCTCTCTTAGACATTGTCTAAAAAGGAGTCTGTAATCTAATACGTCCCACACTATCTACAAAGCTCCAGCCCATGTCCTATCGCCGCAATGTTGTATTGTACTTGTTTTACAAGTACTTCAATGGAATGTGTCCCGAAGAACTTGTTGCTCTTGCCCCCCCCCCTCGACGTAAATACACCAAGAAACATAAGAATCAGCGAAATCCCATCAATTCATTGTGAAGGTCTTTGGATACCGGGGGACTTTCTATTCTAATGGCTTATTTCCTGAACTGTTATCCTTTGGAATTCCCTCCTTGCTCCCTGTTATCATGAATGCAGAAATTAAAATGTAATACAAACAGCTCGCTCCTTAGGATGACCCATATAAATCTGACACTCGCCCATTATGTGTAAGTGGCAATAATGTGTATTGATTGGGATAAATTAAAGTTTTTAAAAAAGGCATTTCTGACATGGCATCTTCGGTTATTTAGCGATTCCATCGTTTAAAATGGGTGAATAGTGATAACGTACATACGAAAATGAAATTGCTTCAGTTTATTATTATATAGATTGTTCGACTTGTTTGTTTTTTTCTATTCTGTTCGTTGTTCTTTGTCTATTGATATGGCATCTTCGGTTATTTAGCGAGTCTATCTTTTAAAATGAGTGAATGGTGATAACGTACATACAAAAATGAAATTGCTTTAGCTTATTATTATATAGATTGTTCGACTTGTTTTTTTTTCTATTCCGTTCGTTGTTCTTTGTCTATACAATGTGTTCACTTACAACCGCTTTGATCAATCTCCCGTTTCCTTTTTTACATTTTTGGGATTTTTATTTATTCATGTATATTTTATTTCACAATTAGTAAACCCCGATCACGAGAAGCATTTATCTTTCTTCCTCGCTTTTCGTCTGCCTTGCAATTCGTATTCCGAAAAAAAAAAATCATTTTCATTTTACTTTTCGATAATTTGTTTCTCCTTTCGATATCCGTGTACGAAACATGCCATAAAACCGTGCCAATTACATCTCCCCCCCCACCCCGATCCCCTGCCTCGCCCCAGTCCCCACCCGAGTTTTGTTCCTGTCACGCCTCCGCATTCGCCATGTTTATTTATACGCGACTGATTCATTTGTACGCAAATAAACTGGCGCGCGAAAATGTCTGTACGACTGTATTGCGCTCGATAAGCTCCAAGATATATGATTTTGCCCAAAATAATTTTATTCGATTACGTTGGCAAATAAAGAACAGTTGTTGAAGGAATAAAAGAACATAACTATCGGTTGATCTCTAACTTCCTTTTTTCCAAAGTGAAACAAGTTATTTATCTTAGGTCGAGAAAGTGGGATTTGAAAAGCCAGCGCACGAGAAGGTGACCACTCTGGCCATTAAAAATTGCCTGGGCAGCCCCGTCGGCATTCCCCAGTAGGTGCACCTCAGGCGATTAGCAATGAACTAACCCCTTCTCAAAGGGTAAGAAGACAAAGCCTGCGAGGGTGGACCTCCTAGAACTGCACAGGACAGACCCATAGACCGGCGTAAATCAAGCCCCGAAGGGCAAGACAATACCAGTTTATGGTGTGCAGTATCCGTCGGACCAGATACTACACAAGAAATATATTAATTAAATATTATAATAAACCTCTCGAACGCAGCGATTCTAATAACGCACACG
>OY744538.1:86672231-86679731 GCA_963556195.1 Sepiola atlantica | reverse complement strand
ATATATATATATATATATATATATATAAACATTCAAATTTGTTCTATTTCTCAATATATCATTTCCTGATTTGGTTTTTCGATCTCATATCAGACTGATTTACAGATAGGCCCACCCCTCATACACACACGGAAATTGCCAAAGTTACAACTTCAGCAACCCCTAAGATTTCAAACATTTTTTCGAAATTTTGCCAACAAATCTAACGAAACAAAACCTCTTTCTTGTTGTAGAAATGTTCCCCCGCTCTTCACCCCGATAGAAGATTGTGCCAATAAGCGAAAATAAGGCCCGCACACGTTAGACGCGACTTGATATGGGCCGAATGCCGACAAACGAAACATACGCCCAATAAAATGAAAGCTAAAACCGCTTCGATTCCATATTCCACTTTTTTATTTATAATGGCGATTAGAACACATTATAAAGAGAACCTATTGGGAGTCAACGAATATGGATTTATTGTAGTGATCAATCGCGCAAACACATAGACTCACACAATCATACAATCTGAAAGTGATAGTATATATATATATATATATATATTATAATTTCATGATTTCATGTATCAACATTAAATGTTATAATATTTTATGTATCGATTTTCAGTATTTACTTCAACAGTGCTTCGACGTGAGTAGAGCAATATAGTAAGTTATGAAAATATATTTATGGCAATTAAGCTACACAGAAGCTTTCGCGTCTCA
Source organism: Sepiola atlantica (assembly GCA_963556195.1). Taxonomy (NCBI): domain Eukaryota; kingdom Metazoa; phylum Mollusca; class Cephalopoda; order Sepiida; family Sepiolidae; genus Sepiola; species Sepiola atlantica. The sequence goes on along the minus strand of OY744538.1, from coordinate 86,679,024 downwards.
TCTGTTTGTGATAAGCCCAACGATTGGCTAAAAGAACAACAAAGAATCTGATTGGCTAACTAGCTAGACAAAACACCACGTGTATATATATATATATATATATATATATATATACTAGCTGACCTAATCAGCGTTTCAGTGAAAACTTTATATTTTTTATTAAATTTATAAATTTTTAGTTGTTAGTGAGATAACAATTGTTTTATTTTTCAATTTACAATATGAGTCATTTCCCTTGCTGATTAAGATTTCAGGTGAATAATTGAAAAGTTATTATATGCTACCAGTTGCCTTGCCGGAACTACAAAATTAAAAAAAAAATCACCTCTATACATTATTATCGTGCCAATAACAAATGTATTTTATGTAATTATTTTTATTGGTGATTGCAGCGTTCGTTGTTTTGTTTTTTGCTACTACTATTCAAATTGTCTCACTTCTTGAGTTATATATATATATATATATATATATATATATATATATATATATATATATATATATATATTCATATTCATATATTCATAAAGTTGGTACTGATATCGATCCTGAACCAGTTTTAGTGAGGTTCGACACAGATGCGTTCGGCTGTCCTACGCAAACGCCCGAGAGTTGACGAGCCGATTTGTACCAGACGATAATTTTGATACGGTGCTGCGTCCTATGATAATAATGTTTTGCTTGTTTTTTTTGTTTTTTTTTGTTAGGGTTAGGGTTTAGGGTTAGGGTGTAGGGTTAGGGTTTAGGGTTAGGGTTTACGGTTAGGGTTTAGGGTTTAGGGTTAGGGTTTAGGGTTAGGGTTAGGGTTAGGGTTAAGATTTAGGGTTAGGGTTAGGGTTTAGAGTTAGGGTTTAGGGTTAGGGTTCACGGTTAGGGTTTACGGTTAGGGTTTAGGGTTAGGGTTTAGGGTTAGGGTTAAGATTTAGGGTTAGGGTTAGGGTAAGGGTTAGGGTTAAAAATATTTATTTGATAACAATAATTTCGCTCTGTTTTGCTTGTTTTAATGTTTTGTTGTTTAAAAAATTTCTTGCAGATATAACTAAAAATTATAGGACGCAGCAACGTATCAAAATAACAAAAAATATTTATTGTATAACAGTAACTTCGCTATGTTTTGCTTGTTTTTTTTTGTTTTGTTTTTTTTGTTTCTTTTAGAAAATTTCTTGAAAATATAACTTACAATCACAAGGCGCAGCGTATCAAAATAGTAGTCTGGTAACATTCGGCTCGTCAACATTCGGGCGTTTGCTAGGACAGCCGAACGCTTCCGAGTCGAACCTCACGAAAACTGGTTCAGGATCGATATCAGTACCATAAAGTCAAAAGAAACTATGATGAGTATATATCTGTCTATTAGACGGTCAGACTTGTGTGTGCCGGTGAAAAAAGAATATGTAATACAAATTCAAAAATTATCGGAGTAAACTTATAATCGATGGCGCTTCCATGTGATCGAATTCACTTAGATCAGCAAACGGCCGACACCTATAGATTGCAGACATAGGTCGTATGATGACATCGAAAAAGTCAGAAAGTTTTGTAATGACACTGTATTTGGACAATGATCAGTTTTACGCATTAAAACTTGGCTAAATACAGAATCGATCGGTTGTGAGCGTTTTCTCTGTCTACAAAGTGTATATTCCAGATGGCGACACCACATAAGCTGTCTGTCACGACATATGCGCAGTAACATACATATACGGGCACGATGTATACATGAAACAAACACAATATACACAGAAAAGTACGCATACACACACGGCTTATATATATATATATATATATATATATATATATATATATATATATATATATATATATATATATATATATATATATATAACTTCTTTGTAATATAGCAGGACAAATCCCAGCAGAGTGGTCGATTAATTAAGAGTTAAAGTAAAAAAAATTAAAATTAAGAGCGTAATATTTATTTATTTTGGTACAGAAAATTTAGTACAACATTATACAAACATACATAACACTCTAAGCAAATAACGCGTCCAAACGAGAGTGATACGTGACTTAACATTTCCGAAACAGATGACAACAGAAGCTGAAGAGAGCCGGATGGCTAAGTCCTTCCGTGCTTGAAACCGACGGTACGAATGTTGTACTCATTTTTCTGTACAAAAATTAATAAATATATATATATATATATATATATATACATATATATATATATACATATATATATATATATATATATATATATATATATATATATATATATATATATATATATATATATATATATATATATATATATATATATTTTATGTAATTGTTTTTATTGGTAGCGTTTGTTCCTATACTTGCTAGTATATTATAGGTGTTAACTTCTTAACTAATACAGATGAATGCAGAAGATTGTATTATTAGTCACCCTTTTACTTTATAAGACATATGTTTCCTTAATATATATATATATATATATATATATATATATATATATATATCATAAGGAGAATATTTTTAAAAAATATTTTGAAAACCTGGACAACGAAATTTATTGATGTTTTTTTTTTAATAAATTATTTATTAACTTTAAAAACCTGAGTACTTTCGGTGATATACACTCTTGTCAAAAGCATAAGCATATATTTTTCTCTTCTTTTGTCGTTTAATCCTCCTTGATTGACACATATTATCGCAGTCAAGTTGAAATTTGTGTTGATGTTATCGACGATTAATGTTGATATGCCGCTGTGTGTAGCACGCGTTTACGTGAATAGGGTAGTTTGAAAAGTCACACATGGAAGCGTTGGTAAAATGACAATAATAAGGAGAATATTTTAAAAACTATTTTGAAAACCTGTACAACGCTATTTATGTTTTTTTTAAATAAATTATTCATTTCCTGTAAAACTTGAGTACTTTCGGTGTTATACACCCTTGTCAAAAGTATAAGCATATTTTTCTCTTCTTTTTTCGTTCAATCCTTCTTGATTGAAAATATTCTCCTGTTTATTGCCATATGATATATATATATATACATATATACTTTACATTTGTATACATATATATAATACTATATAATAAATACTTACACATACCAAATTGCTATTATTGATTATTATTATTGATTATTATTATTGATTATTATTATTATCATTATTATCATTATTATTATCATTATTATTATCTTTACTATACTCACTAGGTGTTTTCACGCAAGTAATAACCAGCGATTGCTCACTGACAATAACCACTAGCGCTCCATGGAGTCGAAGTGACAACAATTCCTCCATATTTCCAACACTCTACACCTCTACAAGTCATTTTGAATTATCACAGCAGCCGTTTACCATTGATTTAAAACTAGCAATGACCGTTCGTCTTCTCCGAAATTTGAACGGTACTAAGCCTCCACAAGGTTCCAGTACTAACAGTATCATACCAGTAGAGGTGTGGTCGGTGCGTTCCCTCCTCCGTCTTTTCATCTTCTCTGACCCTTCATGACAGTTGTGTGTGGTACCAGCCGATACTGATGTCATCATATGCATATTATTAATTATATATATATATATATATGGGAAGAGAAGGATGAAGGTAATCCGACGTGATGGTAAAATGAAAAAGGAAAACCAAAAACTGGATGTTTTTTATGTGTACATCAACGTTTCGTCTTTATTTATAAGACTTCATCAGGATGATGATATAGGGAAAAGATATCATGCAAGCACAGATACATGTAGGGTAGACATGTTGGGAAGAAAAATAAAATAAAATGAAAAATAATGGCAGCGTCTTGCTGGACGTCCGTACTTGTTAGAGAATGAAAATGAGTGGGAGAAAAAGGGGAAGGGTGGAGAGAGCAAGGACTACTGTGGCTGGCGATGAGAGAAAGAGGTGGGGGATGAGCAGGGGTAAAATGGATGGCAGAGAGAGATTGGAGGAAGAGGGGGAGGGGGTGTTTGACCAGATGGCTGTGGTCGAGATTGAAGGGGAAGAGTGGGTTGGAATGTTTGTGTGTGGGGGGTGTATGCAGGGAAAATGGGGATGGGTAGAGAGGGAGGGGGGGGGGCTATATATATATATATATAAGTATGTATATAAAAAATAATAAAATAATAAAATAATAAAATAATGTGAAAAAAAAGTTTATATTGTGTTATAACTTTTTATTATTTATTTTTTATTTATTTATTTATTTTGTGACGTGTAGGAATATAAATTGTTCTGTAAAGAAAAATAGTTTTTTCTTGTTGATGGTATGGAGAACAAAATTTTCGACTGATCCTTCAGTCTTCATCGGTGTTTGGGGTTTGCGTGTGTACGGTGGGAGGTTTTCCCACGCAATGAGGGGGAAAGAGTAGAAAAAGTAGAAAAAGTATATATATATATATCTATAGCATAATATTAAATGAAATAATTAAATAAGGTGCGAATCAGATTTTATTCAGGAAAGATAATTTTAACTTGTATGACTTAGATGGATTTTATAACTTTAACAAATAAGTATGCTTCTGGCTTAATATATTTGATGTGTTATGTACTTTTATGTATTTTTGTATATATTTTTATATATTTTTAAAGTGTAATTTTATCACCTGCAGTAACGTCACTGCGGTAATGGTCCTCTGAGGAGAAGAATTATCTTTGGAAACTCATGAGTTACGGACGTTGAGATACTTTGCCTGAATTCTGAATTATAATAAAATTTGATTCGCACCTTATTTTATTATTTCATTATATATTATGCTATTAATGCTCTATCCAGTATATTGAGCTTCAGTTTTTATCCGGATGTTTCACTAATTAAAATATATTAGTTGCCTCTTATATCTTTTGTCGGCTTAAATTCCTATATATATATATATATATATATATATATATATATATATATATATATATATATATAGGATCAAATATAAACCAAAGTTAAACTTTTAGTAGATGGAACCTATTGTGAAGAGGATTAGCTCAATATACGAGATAGAGCAATTGTAGAGATAGAAGAAAAAGAGTGATAAATATGCGACGATCTTTGAAAAGCCTTGGCTTAAGGAAAGAATAATAAACACTAGGTTATTACTAAATACACCTTGCATTGAACAATTGAAACTTGAAATAAATTTGGACAATCGTAGCGTATTTATCACTCTTTTTCTTCTCTCTCTCTCTCTCTCTCTCTCTCTCTATCTATATATATATATATATATATATATATATATATATATATATATATATATATATATATATATATATATCTTCTTTTGTAAGATGTGAGGAAAAATCCTAGCAGAGTGCTCAATTTATTGAGAAAATCAAAATTAAGAGCGTAATATTTATTTATTATTCGGTACAGAAAATTAGTTCAACATCAGTACCATTGGTTTCAAGCACAGAAGGTGTTGACCTCCCGGCTATCTTCAGCTTTATTGTGACTTGGTAGAGAAAATGGAGGGGATAGTATACGCCACGCTTGGGTACGTTATTGGCTTTGAAGTGTTAAATTAGTATCGTCTAAATTTTGTGTTAGAGAAAGATATGTGAGATTAAAAAGTTTTATAAACAAATAACGCCTCAGATTAAAACAGCAGTTAGCAAATACTGACTCACGGGATTTGTAATAAATATTTTTAATTTTAAATTTTTACTTCAAAATTTGATCCATTTTTTTGGACTTTATTAAGCTATTTAATCTGACGTATTTTCTCTAACAGAAAAATAAAACGATGTTAATTTTACACTTTAAAGCAAATAACTTATCCGATTGTGGCTTATACAAGACACTCCATTTTCTCTACCAAGTGGCAACAAATCTGAAGATAGCCGAGATGTTAACACCTTCTGAGCTGTATGTTTGTTGTACTGATTTTCTGTCTGAATATATATATATATATATATATATATATATATATATATATATATATAAAGTGTGTCAGGTTGTATATGAAAAGAAATCAAACAAAGTGCTCGATCATATAAGAGAGCTAATATAATTTAGTTTTCTGTTATTGTTGACGCCACTCCCTATCGGGACGTGACTACAATCATTTCAGTTTGCCGATGATTCCACTGGGCACAGAGATTTACAAAAGATGTCTAAATCTGCCCTTTTGGATGAAACCGCGGTACATTGCTGAAATATGTAATATACAGTATCTAAATAAATTATATATATATATGTGTGTGTGTGTGTGTGTGTGTGTGTGTGTGTGTGTGTGTAAATCTGTGCGTACTTACGTCTGTAGGTAAGCAGATGTAAGACAAGTGAATTTCCATTAGTCGATGCGAGCGCGTTCATCTTGAGGGTGGCAAGTGTCCAGCCTATGAGGCGTCAAAGTACTTCACTCCGGAATGACACGTCGCACGGGTCGCCCACCTTGTGAGCGTACGAGCCAGAATGGAAATGGCTCATACTTGCTATGAACAGAAAAGGAAATGAAGAAATCGACCAAAAATGGAATAAAAATGGGAAAAAGAAAGATTTCAAGAAATATAAATCTGCTAACGTGACGAAAGAGCTGAGTGGCATCCCCTTCGCATTTTGCGTTCTTTTTTTGCTAATCAAAAGACATTTTGGAATTATCTTCGAGAAAACTTGGCCACGTTTGCATTATCATCTTGGCGACGCTAAAGTGTGTGGTTGTCGCCTGGGCGTGAGTCTCTCTCCCTCTCTGTCTCTCTCTCTCTCTCTCTCTCTTTCCTACTTTCACTCTCTCATATCTATCTATCTATCTATCTATCTATCTATCAATCTATATACTTAAAAAATTAGCTATATATTTATATTTATATATATACATATTTATATATATACATATATATATATATAATATAT
>OY744538.1:86644731-86669731 GCA_963556195.1 Sepiola atlantica | reverse complement strand
AGACAATGCACCGTGTCAGCAGTCGATGTTGATGTCAAACATGGCAAAATCACAGAAATTGACACTGCGACTTGATCCCGCACCTACTCTATTCTCGAGATCTGGCCCCTAGTAAATACTGGCTTTTTTAAACTAAAAAAAAACGACATGAAAGGAGATTTCTCTCCAATAAAAAATTGATATCGAACACTGAAGCCTATTTTTAAACCAAATACAAATCGTTCTACAAAATAAATGAATCGAATTGTTAGAGAAGCGTTGGAATCAATGTATCACATTAGAAAGAGGACTATGTTGATGAATAAGGTCATATTTTGCATAAATGTTGTATTCTTATTAGTAACGCCCGAGACTTATTTAGTGCTGTGTTATTTGAACAGTTATCACTTCATGAGTCGAACTTATGGTAGGGTTGATAGTTACATAAATAATTCGTGTTTTAAGTTTAAGATGTCATGAAGCTTTATATGACGTTGTATCGAAATATAAGCTTTTCTCGAAAACACATAAACTCTGGGGTTTTTTTTTCAACAACATGGCGGCCCATTCAAACATACTTATATGTTGAAAATAGCGTCTGGAACATTGAACAATACTGTTGTTAGACATTAAGCATTAAAAGTTCTCTTTAAAAAAATTCAAAGATTATTCCGATTTTACTGGACTCATTTTTCTTTCTTGCTTTTTATATAGTCAATAAAACAACCTTTAATTATTTTTTGTTTGTTACAAATACGTCACTATATGAACCATGTCTGTATATTATACACGTATTTCGTTTTTTCAGCTCAGTTTTTATATTTCTTTGTGAAATAAAAATTTCAATATAAATTCTTTTCATGTAAAAATCTTTTCCCGCTTTATAATTATTTATTTTATTCATTTTTAAGTGAATGTCTCATTTTTTTTTATTGCTGAAAAAGAGAACATGGAAAATGATGGAGTTGTTTTTATTGGTTCGAAACTACGGCTACTTAAGCTAGTATCGCTTAATGAGTGAAAAAAAAGATGGCGAAAAAGCAGTGTTCTTTCTACGACTCTACGTGACTACATGAAACTTAATAACAATGTTTTCTTCATATAGAAATTAAACACAATAAAAAAAACAAGAGAAAAGAAGAGGAAAACGAATGTTTGTCCAACGAAGACCTGTCCGTTTCCACACATTTTATGATATGTTTATTGATCCTATCTATTCTTTGCTTCGATCAAATAAACAAACACTAATAAAAATTGCATTGTAATAAAAAAAAAAATGAAAGCGACATGAATAATGTTTACTTATTTTTTTGAATTTCATGATTTGCTTTAAATATTGCTTTATCAAATCGATCGCTTTTAAAATTCTATTTTGTTTCATGTTTTCCTTAATTCTCGTGATATTGGTCGTATTATTAGTAGATCTTCTTTTGTTCATGTTGAACCGTGTACTGTAATATGGATAGGAAATAATGGTTGGAAAAAAACAAATAAAACATTATTAAGGACACTTCCTAATTGATATACCAATGACACACACATATTAACATTCACAAACTCATTCATATACACAGGCTTAAATATATATATATATATATATATATATATATATATATATATATATATATATATATATATATATATATATATATATATACACACATATATATATATATATAAATATATATATATATATATATATATATATATATATATATATATATATATAATAATAATGGTAATAATCCAGGTGAAAAATATCCACAGGGTGGTAATCCAGAGAATTTTAACCGGGTTTATAAAAAGTGCTCAATATCAAAATAGAGCTTTATATATGATAATTTTATTTACACAGACATGTACAAAATCTGCGACACTGGCATGTCGATGTTATCGATCAACAGTTACTATAAACTGAGATCTCATCAGGCAGAGTTAGAATCCGATCTTAACCTCAGGGTCTCTCCAAATATGATCTGAGGTTAAGATCGGATTCTAACTCTGCCTGATGAGATCTCAGTTTATAGTAACTGTTGATCGATAACATCGACATGCCAGTGTCGCAGATTTTGTACATGTCTGTGTAAATAAAATTAATATATATATATATATATATATATATATATATATATATATACATACATATATATGTATTTATATATGTATGTATACATATATATATGTATATATATGTATATATATACATATATATATACATATAAACACACATATATATATATATATATGTATATATATACATATGTATATATATATATATATATAGTAAGCTATGAAAATATATTTATGGCAATTACGCTACACAGAACTAGCCGTGTATATAAAAACACCCGACAAAAATAACTCCATGCCTTTTAGCCTGAAGATTCCCCCGGGGAATGAAACGCGGGAGCCTCTGTGTAGATGAATTGCCATAAATATATTTTCATAACTCACTACCTAGCTCTACTTATGTATCGAGCACTGTTGAAATATATACTGAAAATTGATGCATAAAAATGTATATCTCCTTATAAAATGTTATGTGGATACATGAAATAGTTATATATATATATATATATATATATATATATATATATATATATATATATATATATGCAAACATGATTAAAAAATAACAGAATTCGTCTGTTTAATTATACCCGTTTCTATTTTCTCAATCTTCCTGACGGTCGTTTTTGTATTAAAATCAAAAAAAATAAACATTCCTAAGATTTCATAGATTTCACGAACGCTTTCGATTTTTCGTCCAATCATCTTCAGGTGTGAAAAGCAAATGAACAAAAAAGCTGGAGAAAGAAGAGAATTGCAAGAAGACGGCGAGGAAACGCGTATAGAACGTTTTTCGCATTGTTCCAGGAAGTCGTTGACGATTTAAATTCAGCAACGCTGGAAGGCCCACAGAACAAAATCGCATTACGTTAAGCATTTTAAAATGTTACCACTGATTTCACATGTGATGTTGTTTATTTTAGGTTGTTATGTTTCTATTTAGATAGCTTCCAGTATTTTATTTTTAAAACATTAATTTTGGAATATATATATATATATATATATATATATTTCATCTGGCAGCTATTTTGTTTTGTAAGATTCTCTGCACAGTCGGAGAAAAAAGAAAAAAGATTTCTTCTGGTTTAATTATTTTTGACAAAGGGAAGTCTCTTTTCCCGAAATATTAAATAATGATTTTTTAATCATCCGGACATCACACAAACAGCTAAAAACACTCTCGCTGTTATGTAAGATTTTAGGAAAAATAAATAGTAAGTCATATTTCGTATTCGATTTATTGTTTTTGTTCCTTACAACTTGCATCTTACCCGGAATTTGCATTGCCCACAGCCTTTCAAAAACATACTAATATATATATATATATATATATATATATATATATATATATATATATATATATGATAATAGAAGAGGGGATTACGAAGTCTATCACTTGGACTCCAAATCTCGATTCTACTGGATAAAACCAACGATCTCTCTGACGCTTCGATAAAAAATATAACGCGTCTCACAAATAACTCAACGTTGTCTCTCACATCACTCTTTTCTTCTGTCTTCTTATCCTCCCCCCCCCCCCCCCGATCAGCAGATGCCAGACATTAATGATCTCAGTCAATTCCTTTTAACCAATGAGAACAATTCCGGGTTCATACTCTTTTCATCAATATAGACTAGCCTACTTCAGTGCAACAACACGTGGCTGCGTTTCTTATAGGTTGTGAGTTCGATCCTTGCTAGCAACCTCTTTGCTTGACATTTCCCCACTTTTCAACCCACATGCCAAGCAAAGACGGATCATTTCATGCTGGGAGCGAAGCAAGTCGGGGCCACTTCCTCCGCTCCTCCTGGATCAGTACACATTAGTTACGCCACAGATGGCTTCCGTTGAGTCTTGAAGCGACAATGGATATCCCCTGAAAGGGTTCATACGCGTGTAATAGTGTGGCCACAATTGCGCAATCTACAGCTATCCCACTCCTGATTCAATGGCAAGGCGAAGTTCAAGACGACTGGTAACAATGCCGAGAGAAGCAGACAGCACATACAGTACCTGGTATTCGCGAATCGTCACCTATTTTGGGACTGACCAGGCTCAATGTCACTTAAGTTCGGTGATCAACGTGATAATGGCGTGCAGACATACACATAAATATACACGAGTGTGTGTAATAAAAAAAAATAATTCAAAACACTAGCACATTTCGTTTTTCTAGCAGATTTAAAGAAAATAAAAATAACAGTTTTTTAACCGATAAATCACATAATTATATAGTATATAAATTACATAAATTTATTGGATATAAATTACATTATTATATAGGATATAAATTGCATACTTATGTAGGATATAAATTACATTATTATGTAGGATATAAATAACACAATTATTAAGGATATAATTTACATAATTATATAGGATATAAATTACATAATTATATAGGATATAAATTACATAATAATATAGGATATAAATCACATAATTATATAGGATATAAATTACATAATTATATAGGATATAAATTACATAATTATATAGGAATAAATCACATAATTATACAAGATAAAATTACATAATTTTATAGGATATAAATCACATAATTATATAGGATATAAATTACATAATTATATAGGATATAAATCACATAATTATATAGGATATAATTATATACGATATAAATGACATAATTATATAGGATATAAATTGCATAATTATATAGGATATAAATTGCATAATTATATGGGATATAAATTGCATAATTATATAGGATATAAATTGCATAATTATATAGGATATAAATTGCATAATTATATGGGATATAAATTGCATAATTATATAGGATATAAATTGCATAATTATATAGGATATAAATTGCATAATTATATGGGATATAAATTGCATAATTATATAGGATATAAATCACATAATTATATGGGATATAAATTGCATAATTATATAGGATATAAATTGCATAATTATATAGGATATAAATCACATAATTATATAAAATATAAATCACATAATTATATAAAATATAAATCACATAATATATGGTATATAAATTACATAATTATATAGGATATAAATGTCAGAATTATATAGGATTAAAATACATAATTATATAGGATATAAATTTCATAATTTTATAGGATATAAATTACATAATTATATGGCATAGAAATTACATAATTATATAAGATATAAATGTCTTAATTATATAGGATATAAATTACATAATTATATAAGATATAAATTACATAATTATATAGGATAAAATTATATAATTATATAGAACGTTCTTATTACAGTTAGTTTCCCAGGAGCAAATCCGGTGAACAAGACCTAACTGTATTCATATAATAGTGCCCCAAAACAATATATATTTACAATTAATCAGTCGGGACAGATCCGTCTCAAGACATCAGACACACAATTCTTTCAAGTAGAGCTTCACAACAATAATGCATATTTTAAATGACAAGAATAAATAATAAGTAATGCTAATCTAACCACGTGACTGCAGTTTCATGGATCACCCAAGAAGAAGAAGCGACTGTGTGCCTGTTTATTAAAAGTGTAAAATGGTATCAATCAGTACGGCTGTTTTGCCCGAATCGGTTCTGTTATTAGCATCGGTTTCTCTTATTCTTTTTTTAAATTTTATTTTCTCATTTTTCGGGGCGGGGATAGGGCATAATCTGCCATCACAATCCCAGTGGAGACTAATGGTCGTTGACAGCGAGTAATCAATGGTAGACGGCTGTTGCGATACCACAAAGTTATTTGCGGTGGTGATCGAAAAGAGGTTAAAAATACTGGAACTATGGGGAGGCTTGTTACTACTCAGACTCCAGGGAATGCCATTGGTTGTTGTTGGTGATATATATTGAGTGGTAACACTCGATACTGGTGGCATTACTCTTTTTTTTTGGGGGGGGGGCAGTTTATGAAATATCTGACAGTTTCAGTTACTTTGGTTTCATGTGGTGGTTTTTTTTCATGTGTTTTCTTTCTATTTCAACTTCTACGTGTTAGCGTTTCCAGTTTATCTTGGTAGTTTCCACATTCGAGGATTTTCCTTAAGATTTTAGCTGCTTTCATAATTGCCGTATGTTGTATGGTCTCAATCTTCCTATTGATTCCAATTTCTCACAGTTTATTTTATAGGTGTGTTTTTACTGTTTCTAGTGCTCCTACGATTGTTGCTATTTTATTGACTTTCTTTATTTTTGATATCCCTTTTAGTTCCCTGGCATATTCTGTGCATGAACTTCTTTTTTCTGTCTCCTTTATCTTAACTCTCTGATCTGCTGAGAAAAGAAAATGTAGTATTTGGCGTGCTTGTTTATTTCACATTGAATATTATAACAGCTGGTATCATTGCTTGGATGAGTTTATCTATTTGTACTTCCAGGTTATAGAAGATGATGTGATTTTTGGTTTCCATTACTGTCTCTGATTTGTACTTGTATTATTTGTCTGTATATTTAAAATGCAATCGGTTAAATAGTTCCCAGGCTACTGCCTTCCCTGTACAGTCGTGTCTGTTGTTATATTCTATTTTGACACGTTTATTGCATTCACTTATTATATGATTGTCCGTTTTGTCTCTTTGTCTACAGTTGTAATTGCCTATCTTAGTTTTGATATAGTTTGTTCTTATCGCAATGTTTTGTGCTGCTAATCACTACTTACGGTGTTTAAATGCTGATCTAAACATTCAAATTTGATAATAAATAAATAGGAAACTAAAGGTGTCAATAATATTTTAAAATAATTTCCTTAAAAAGATTTTATGTGACTTAATAACCTTTAGTATTGATTACATGTAAAAAGGTTCAATTTAAAAATGTTATAATTAAAATCTATTACAATTTTCCTTGAATAATTTTTTAATGTAAATTAAAAACAAATTAAAAATGGAATTTTAACTTGATTACTGAAAACCATCAAATAATATTAATAAACCTTCAGAATTACACTTTAAACTTTATGACCGTTGGCCACGAATAAAAATAGGAGGCCAGACATCTACGACTACACAAGTTGACAAGCAACGGAAAGCTTATATTTCCGCTCATCGCAGAAGTTCTTCCGGTCAATCTGGATTTCCGATTGTCAATAAATCTATACTGAACCAGGACATATGCGGCAATAGGATTGCAAGAGCTTTGGGTGCTTGTATAATAAAAAGCCGAAAAAAAGTTATTTTTGTCTTTTAGTGTTGGAGAGGTATATAAGGGGCAGATAACTCCTCACAACAGCTCTAGCTTTCGAACAATATTTTTCTAACCCTAACCCTAAACCCTAAACCTAACCCTAAACCCTAACCCTAGCCCTAAACCCTAACGCTAAACCCTTTTATGTCTAATCGACGTTCTCCTTGCACAGTAGCCACATGTGCAACGCCAATTAAAGTCATCAGTTTTGATTACTGGAAAATCGTGTTTAAAATTCGTTGTAAGAGTTACCTGCCCCTTATTTACCTCTCCAACACTAAAAGACAAGAAAAACTTATTTTTCGGCTTTTTATTATACAAGCACCGAGTTTTGCTTTATTATTAATTTCTTATCGCGCATTCACACTTTCATGGGGTGTCCATTGTATCTAAAGGGGGATAAACGTTATTTCTATTATGGGATGCATACGATTTCAAAGATTAATACGCATATTCAATTTCGACGAAAATGAAAACGGAAATGGATTGTTGGGAAATGGAGTGTTGGGAAGAAACATCGATTGTTTCCGAAGAAAAAAGACAATTCTGCTAAACAAACATGTCCACCATGTGATCAATTACGAATGTCATTTTTTTTCTTATTGAATATAATCGATTAAAAAAATGAAATAAATCTGAAAACCAGTTAATAAAATCTGAATTCAGTGAATGGAAATCGATAACGCCTATTTATTCGATTATTTTTGTATTAATATTTTATTGTTGACAATCGTCACACAATTCAATTTTCAATTCTAAATCTTAAAATATGTAAACACACAAAAACGTCAGTTGCTGTTTTAAGAGATCATAAGCCGAATATATGAAGTTATTTGTCGTTCATTTTAAGGGTGATCACATCAGTAATTACGCTTTAAAACCACATGGTTTTCCCTGGCGTCTGAATAACAGTAATCTTCCGCAGATTTTTTTATGGAAATCGCTCCAGAAAAATGATGAATCCACTTGATGCAAGGAGCGAAAAATACTACTTCAAGGTTAAAAATTAGCCAACGATAAGTGTTAGGTGGATAGATTGCGACTTAGAAAACAGCAATTCTTCCCCCTTTGTCAAAAACATCGCTCATGAAATGTGAGGACTAAAGAACAAAATAAAGGAAGCGAGAGTTACGAGGCTGCCGAAAGTGAAGCCAACGTCCACTTTTTACTTTCCTTTTGATTTTCATTTACACACCGGTTTCCGTAAGATTACCAACGTTAAGCGACGATGAATCTGGCCAGTACTAAATGGGTGACCATTTGGGACAACAAAATCATATATGCACCAAAAAGTTCTCATAATTCAAATTAGTCTACTAATCAATTCTAATTTGTGTGATTTTGTATTATTCGAGCTACCATTCTCGTCTTAGATGCTATTGTCACAAAATATCGGCCGATGTAATCTCCGACCTTCTTTACATGCATTTTATCAAACTAAGAAATCTTTCTGTCGAACTCTAGGATCTGTATGGAGTTTTATACTAAACCGTTTATCGTCCACATGGATTCGAGACGCAGCGGATAAAGTGCTAAGTTATAATAAGTTAAAATTGGAGATTGAAGGTTTACTCACCAGTACAGTAGATATTAAGAATATAATTAAGAATTACTAAAGACTTCTACCTGGTCATGGCTGAGAGAAAGAGAACAATCTACCTGTGTATTTAATAATCCAAATAATCCAATTAATCCAAATAATACAAATAATCCAAATAATACAAATAATCCAAATAATCCAAATAATCCAAATAATACAAATAATCCTAATAATCCAAATAATCCAAATAATCCAAATAATACAAATAATACAAATAATCCAAATAATCCAAATAATACAAATAATACAAATAATCCAAATAATACAAATAATCCAAATAATCCAAAAATCCAAATAATCCAAATAATACAAATAATCCAAATAATCCAAATAATCCAAATAATCCAAATAACACAAATAATCCAAATAATCTAAATAATCCAAATAATACAAATAATACAAATAATACAAATAATACAAATAATCCAAATAATCCAAAAAATCCAAATAATCCAAATAATCCAAATAATACAAATAATCCAAATAATACAAATAATACAAATAATCCAAATAATCTAAATAATCCAAATAATCCAAATAATCCAAATAATCCAAATAATCCGAATGATCCAAATAATCCAAATAATCCAAATAATACAAATAATACAAATAATCCAAATAATCCAAATAATCCGAATAATACAAATAATCCAAATAATACAAATAATACAAATAATACAAATAATCCAAATAATCCAAATAATCCGAATAATCCAAATAATCCAAATAATACAAATAATCCAAATAATACAAATAATTCAAATAATCCAAAAAATCCAAATAATACAAATAATCCGAATTCTCGATTTTTATTAAAAAAAAGATCCGGAACATAATCCTATACAAAAACAGTTACGATCTCGGTATTAGATGACTCAACAACGATACTACATTTTCATCAGTGTCTGTTTCTTTCCCTTTTTTTCCTAACTTAAATTACACCCTTGACCCCTGACCCCTGACCAGGCGCATTGCTACTGAGACGTAAGAGGCTACTGTAAAGTAGAGGCAAGAAATTAAACGGGGCACCTTATATGAGGATGTGTGCAACAAGATATTTGTTCACATTACATTTAAATGTCTGCATGTCGGTAGAGTACGGGAAACAGGGAGCAATGAAAGGGAGTTCCAAAGGCCGGCAGCTCGAGGACCAAAGTTATCAGAGTAGAAAGCGTACCGGTATCTGGGGACCTCCACAGTGAATGGATAGGATTTAGCTGATTGTCTGGTTGGTTAAGGGGGACCCAGAGCAGCAAGTTCATCGAAGCACATTCTATTGGGACAGATATTTTTAAAGCATTAGGTTGGTGCCAGAACAATGGCGTTTTCTCACATATGTTATATTTATATATGTTTTCTGAATTAATTTATTGATAAATATAGCGTTGTTATAGGTCATAGCGAATTGTGACGTGTGATGAGAATCGGCGACGTTCGGCACAGTGGTTGGATGCTGGCGAAGCTCCAAAACACTTCCCGAAGCCGAAATTGCACCAAAAAAAGATTATGGGGACTGTTTGGTGGTCTGCGACCGGTCTCATCCATCACAGCTTCTCGAATCCGGGCGAAAAGATTACGGCGGAGAAGTACTACCAACAAATTGATGAAATGCACCAGAAGCCCCAACGTATGCGCCCAAGATTGGTCAATATGCAGAGACCAATTCTCTTCCATGACAACGCTCGCCTGCATGATGCACAACTGACCCTGCTGAAGCTGAAAAAAATGGTCTACGAGACTCTGCCTCATCCGCCATATTCACCGGACCTCTCGCCCACCGATTATCACTTTTTCAAGCATCTCGACAACTTCCTGCGCGAGAAATGTTTCAAAAGCCGAGATGATGCCGAATCGGCTTTCAATGAATTCATCGCTTCCAGAGCTCCGGATTTTTATGATAATAGAATAAGTAAACTTGTTTCCCGTTGGCCAAAATATGTTGATTCACATGGTTCTTATTTTGATTAATAAAGCTTGTTATGAAAGAAGTTATGGTCTTTTGAAGTTGAACGTCAAAAAACGCCATTGTTTTTTCACCAACGCAATATATATATATATATATATATATATATATATATATATATATATATATATATATATATATATACCATAAAACATTAGAAAAACAATATTATTCATGAATTTAAAACATTGTAGGAAGATGTAATTATCATTATAATAATAAACTTAATAGTTACATTGGTTTAACAACTACTATACTATCCCACCGACTCACCCTAACCTTTGTAAACTCAATATTTATATTATATATATATATTGTCACGAATGCCGCCGGTCGGGACCACCGAATGACAATACGTGACAATGATAAAAAAATAAAATAAAAAAGGTCGTCCGGAGTGGCTCGTAATATCCCAGGATTCAAAGAAAACGTTTTAAATGATATGGGATGGGGATTTCTCCAATGTAAGACACCGCGTCAGGAAACAAAACAAAAGATGCGAAGAACGACAAAAGACATTCAGGTTAAATGTATACTCATTTATTTAATAGAAACAATATACTAAAAGGGGTAAATATATCTATAAAAACAAAACAAAAGAAAACATGAAAACAAAAGTCTATTAATAAAAGGTGGGGTGGAACTTGTCTATTATAGTCCTATAGCAACTGGATTCATCTTTCACATAAAACATACATATATATGAGATAGCCTTAGAGGCAAAATGTCCGGGGAGAGATATTCAAGTTATCACTTACGAGTGGATACATTGTTCATTTGAGGAGCGGTATTTCTGGCCATTCATTGGCAGTCGCGTTTCTCTGCAAATGTAGTTTTCATTTTTGTTGTATCTTCAAATACATTTTTTTTCAGGAAAACAATTCCCGATCGCTTGTTTTAAATTCGAAGGTTCTTTTCTTATCTCGGGAGAAAAGATACATTCCCGCTTTCTCGCACGCGGCTACCGTCTCATCTTCGTGTAGTCCCTCTCTTTCTCGCGCGCGGCTAAAGTTTTCGTCTTAGCTCGGTATCTGCCTCCTCATGACTGACTGTCCCATCCTGCAGTTGTCCTCAAAGTGACCGTCTTAACCCGGTGACTCATCCTTCCTCGCGGGCAGTTAACTTCCTTTTTCTTCTCCCCCCTCATTTCTCCTTCTTCTTCTCTGTCGTGTTGGCTAAAAATAGACATGACCCCACAGGGTCCAACCTGGCCGATGAAATCGTTTTTCGAATCTCGTTATGTACAAGTATGTGAAGATGAATCCTATCTATCTATCTATATATATATATATATATATATATATATATATATATATATATATATATATATATGTATACATACTACCGATGTCTTTCGCAGTTTCCTACTCTTAATCTCGATAGCTCTCCCTACATTTGTAACAATATATATATATATATATATATATATATATATATATATATATATATATATATATATGCATTGTACATTAGTGTAAGTTGCCAGAAATCAGTGGTTCCTTTGCAGAGGCAACACTTGATCTCTATATGAGATACATAGATATTCGAATATTCCATTAAAGTTCTTCTTAACCTCTCGAACGTTGAGTTAGTCAAAACGTTAAGAACATTAATTTCCATCTTACAAATTGACCAATTAACTATGTTAAAGTAAATCTTTGTGTGGTCTGTTTATCTCACCGGATTCCAGGACAAGAATTCATCTAGTCTGGTAGAGTATCCAGTTAAGTGTTTTTACTAGAGGCAACATGAACTGAGGCAGGTCCACCATTCCTCGTATAAGCTAGTGTGTAACAATACCGAAAGGCTCTATATTACTATGTTATTTTGAATATGTTTGTAAGGGTTTACTTATAGGGTGGAAGTATACTCGTGTAAGGTTGTCCTGACACTCCCCATGTACAGAGAGACATTAGCCCCTCGAAGATAGCGTATTGTGGGCATTCAATGTGTGTGTGTGTTGAAACTGTTACAATGATAGGCAGACGCGCTTCTTCCCGGGATGAATATTATCTAAATATCAATGTGATGTATGATTCTAAGTACAATCAGGTCGTAATTTTGTCCTTCATCACCCATCCCACCCAGCCTCATCATCATTATCAAACTGTTCGTATTCGAATTCCTAATTCTTTGAAATCTCCTCATACCGTATCAATAGACCCGTGATTAGCCGGGTAAGGATCGGACGCAGAAATGTCAGTCACAACAACGCACCGCTTACGAGAAAAATACTTTTCAATTTTATTAGCCGTAATCCTAGCCGTAATTACAGCGGAAATGAGCAAATAATAAGTGATATTTCCGCTAATTTCCGCTAACTCCGACCGTTTACTAAGCTTCGTTGTGTAAGGCGCGTGGCCAAAAATGCCGACCGAGCGCTGAGTCAGGATTGAACACTAATTAATCTTTTACTAGGAATTGTAGAGTTGTACTTTTAGGAGATGTTTTATTCGGAGCATCATGGATTCGTTTCCATACCTTGTGATGTGCAAAATAAAGCCTCACCAATGAATGACCGTCTATGTGTTGTGAAGAGTCACGTCTTTAACGAGTTTTCTTTGTTAATAAATGTGTGGCCATAGAAATAACACGGCGGATCTAGAGGAGTAAAGCGTCATCAACAAACGGATGATTCGACAGAGAGAACATCGAGGTTTAGTGGTAGATCCATCTTGACAAAGGGAAGTTGCACTGCGTCAGTTCACTACAAAGCGTAGAGAGTAAAGTGCACAGGTTTGGCGAGCCGTTTACTTATGCAGCCCTGAAAGTGCCTATAGTAAATTCTTCAGTATATTCTGCTAATACCACACACGTGATAACACAAGTAAACAATCGATGCCTATTCCCAAGACCGTGATTGGTGGCGGGATTTTGTTTTTAGTCACGTGGCGAAGCTCTCGAGATTATGTACGTAAATTAACCTAAGTTGAGTCACTACAACCTTTTTTCCCCTATAATCTTAAAATGGCGGCTGCTAGTTTTGGCATGAATTCATGTATGATCCTCTGAGTGTCTTTTAGATAATACTTTTTTATATATGACAAGGTCGCAGTGACACACCTGTTCAGAGATTGAGTAGTTTTTAACGAGAGGGAGAGAGAGAGAGAGAGAGAGAGAGAGAGAGAGAGAGAAGGACTAGAGAAATATATTGTTGGGACATTTAAGGGGCGCTGGGTCCGCCACTCCCCGCTCTCGCCTACTAACAACGGACCGGCTGACTTTTCAGGTCTGTCTTTGTTAGAATCCAGGAACAAGAGACCGAAACAGCATCGAATAGATGTGACGTAACCTCCGACTTCCGTCTTCCGCCTTCACTTTTAACACTTTTCAGGGCGTCCTCTCCCCCACTATCTCAAACTGCTACCTGTTTCCTCAATTGTACCAACATGCAGCAATTTAAACGTAATGTGAACAAACATCTTGCTTCACAAATTCCCCACTTACGATGCCCCTTATAAATCTTATACATAGTAGGCCATGACGTCTCAGTGGCGATATGGCTTTATTTGCGCCGAATAAATATTTTTATAAAAACTAAGGTTCGTTTAAAACTGCACAGGGCTAAAGGATTTCATGAGCATCGATCTAGGATTGAACACACAAATTAATATGTAAGGAGGATAGCCACCTAGGAAAATGTAGTTTAATGATTAAAATTCCGTTCTCTTGCTGTAGATTAACCCAGTTCAGGATATCAAGCCGTTTTAATGAAAAAGGTTTGATTTCTTGATTCGGCTACGTTACGATTCTTAGTATAGTTTGTTCATTATATACAAGCGGGGTCAGTCATAGTTGCCTATAAAAAAGTGAGTAACCCAAGAAACTCCTGTTCCTAACACTGAAATCTATCCGACTATTTTAAGCCTGTAAAAATTAAATTTCACTTGAAAATCCTATCTAAAAAATAGCCCCGTCTGTAAACTGCATAAGCACCATTTATTTATTTACTAAATATGATTTTTAGTAAAGTTACAATGCCGCAACTCATTTAACCTTTTTTTTTTAACGTAGCGAGAAACAAGGCAGGCCGCCACTGTAGACGTAAAGGGAGACGTAAGGGAATACTGAGAAAAGGGAGAAGGTTTTTTTTTGGGGGGGGGAGGGGTTCAACCTAAATTAGGAGCTGCGCAGCGAGATGTCTGTTTACATTAGTTTTAAATTTCTGCATGTCAGTACCGTCGAGGAAACAGGGGGCAGAGAGGGAGTTCCAAAGGCCAGCAGCACGAGGAAAGAAGCTATTGGAGACCTCCACAGTGAATGGATGGGATGTAGCTGATTGTCGAGTTGGTCAAGTGAATTTACCTCGAGGGGGCACCAGAGTAGCCAGTTCATCGGTGCATAATCCATTAGAGTATTTGTAAAACAAGCACAAGGATGCTACATTGCGGCGATGGGACAGGGGCTGGAACTTAATAAGCCAGTATGCAGTAGGAAATTATCCATGAAAGAAAAATTGATACTAAAAGTGGTCATCGAGGTTAGAAAGGCAGCATAACTTGTAGTATTTATTTACTTCTCTCCAGGAGTTAGGCACAAGGCCAGTTTATCTTACTCCCACAAGTAAGATGTGACCCAAGGTCGGGTCGGGAAAGTGGGGTTTGAAAAGCCAGCGCCCGAGAGGTGAGCACTCTGGCCATTAAAAATTGCCTGGGCAGCCCCGTCGGCATTCCCAGGTAGGAGCGCCTCAGGCAGTAAGCAATAAACTTACTCCTCTCCAAAGAGGGGACGCGAAGCCTGGGAGGGTTGACCTCTTAGAACTGCACAGGACAGACCCATAGAGGCGTAAATCATGCCCCGACGGCCAAGACAATATCAGTCTATGGGGTGTAGTATCCATCGGAACAGATACTACACTTTGATCTTGGCCAAAAGGGCAAGAAGCCGTAATAGCGTTAGCCAGAATGTCATAAAATTATGCAACACTAAATAATAATAAAATTTAAAAAATTTAAAAGATGTAGCATTTTCCCATTCTTTTTATTTTTAATTCAGTTTCAATTGGTTTTTTTTTCCGCGTAAATCGTCCACTTTTTTTGTGAAAACAAATACTTTAATGGACATTTTCTAATTAAAACAGAAATAAAGTAAAAGGTTTTGTGTTTTAATCGATATTACCCGTTGTCAGGGCTTAATCATTTTAAAATAATTTACGTTACTGAAACCGACCCTTCTTCTTCTTCTTTCGTGTGAATCAGATGATTCTGGTGTTGGCATTAGTTTCCCCAATGTGTTTCTAATTCGAAAGCTTTCTGGCATCAGGTACTTACGGGAAGGACCACGAGAAGGTTTCCCTAAGTGAAAGTGGTGCTGTGGAACCGACTGGATTCGAACTTGGAACACCCAAGTCTTTAGTCCATGTCGTTATCCACCGTCACCTCCCACTGAAACCGCCCCTAACAAAGAATATCTAATTATAAAAATATCGATATTCGTTCAAAAAAAATAGCCCCACAATCTATCGTATAAATCTTTATTAATATAAGAAAGCATAACTTATAATATTTTTATTAAATCGTATTAGCTGGAGTCGACTGGTACGAGCACTTTCGTCTTGGGCAGTTTTGACGAATAAACATTTTAAAAAGTAAAATTACACTATCACCAAGAAACAATGTATTAATTAAAATATCGACAATCATGCCTTAATATAAATTTAAAAAATAAAAAAGAATAAAAAAGAATAAAAAAGAATAAAAAAGAATACAAATAATAAAAAGAATAAAAATTAAAAAGTATAAAATAATAAAAACGAATAAAAATAATTAAAAAAAATAAAAATAATAAAAAATAATAAAAAACAATAAAAAATAATAAAAATAATAAAAATAATAAAAAATAATAAAAAATAATAAAAATAATGAAAATAATAAAAAAGAATAACAAATAATAAAAAGGAATACAAATAATAAAAAGAATAATAAAAAAGAATATAATAATAAAAACGAATAAAAATAATAAAAAAGAATAAAAATAATAAAAAATAATAATAAATAATAAATAATAATAAAAAATAATTCAAAAAAATAAAAAATAATAAAAAATAATAATAAATTATAAAAAAAATAATAAAAAATAATTCAAAAAAATAAAAAATAATAAAAAATAATAAAAAATAATAAAAATAATGAAAATAATAAAAAATAATAGAAAATAATATAAAATAATAAAAATAATGAAAATGATAAAAAATAATAAAAATAATGAAAATAATAAAAAATAATTTTTAAAAGAAAATAATAATAAAAAATAATAAAAAAATAATAAAAAATAATAAAAAATAATTAAAAATAATTAAAAATAATTAAAAATAATTAAAAATAATAAAAATTATGAAAATAATAAAAAAATAAAAAAAATAATAAAAAATAATAAAATATAATAAAAAATAATAAAAAATGATAAAAATATAATAAAAATTTTAAAAAATAGTAAAAAATAATAAAAAATAATAAAATAAATAAAAAATAATGAAAAATATAAAAATAAATAATAGCTCACAATGATCTTGTAAAACCGGTTTTGAAACATTAAAACTTCGTAATAAAAGAACAATATAAAACAATATGTAATCCAGAAAAATACTAAAACGAAATGTTAAAACAGTATGAAACTTACAAAGAGGGGGGGCTAAAAGAGGAAGCCGAGAAATCATGTGACTTCCGCCAGATAGTGACACTCCATCTTTGCATGCTGACAAATAGACTGAACGGACAGAGACGTCCCGGCTAGACCCGGCAGGCTGTACAGTGTAGCGAAAAGTAGCGAGAAAGTCTGTCTGTCTATGTGTATGGTTATCGCCCCCCTCCCGCCATTCTCTCTTTCTCGCGCACGTTCGCTCTCCCTCTCTCTCTCTCTCTCTATCTATCTATCTATCTATCTATCTATCTATCTATCTATCTCTCTCTCTCTCTCTCTCTCTCTCTCTCTCTCTCTCGTACACGCTCATTTCAGTTTTCTGTCTCTCTGTTTTCAATAAAGCTGAAAAATCCCACAAGACGGCTTTGTTTGTAAAAACGGGCGAAAGGGGTAACCTGCCCCGGCTACGCAGAACCCTACGGCGACGACTAGAAAATCAACACGCATGAGTATGCAACAACGTCAGTTATAACCTTTTATTTATCTACCTCCCACAGCGGTAAGATGTAACACAAGATCGGGAAAGTGGGATTTGATAAACCAGCGCTTGAGAAAGTGAGCACTCTGGCCTTAAAAATTGCCTCGGCAGCCCCGTCGGCATTCCCCGGTAGGGGCGCCTCAGGCAGTAAGCAATAAAATTACTCCTCCCCAAAGACGGGAGGCAAAGCATGGGAGGATGGACCTCCTAGAACTGCACAGGACCGTCCACTAGACCGGCGTAAATCAAGCCCCGAAGGCCAAGACAATACCGTAAATGGGGTGTAGTATCCATCGGAACAGATACTACACTTTGATCTTGGCCAAAAGAGACCACGAGGTTGTTATAACTTAAAAGACGCCTTATCTGTCTATATGTTATTGGTATCTCTCCTTCCAATATTTTTTCTCTCTCACTATCTATCTGTCTGTCTCTCTCTCTATCTATCTCTCTCTATATATATATCTATCTATCTCTCTCTATCTCTCTCTCTCTATCTATCTATCTCTCTGTCTCTCTCTCTCTCTCTATCTATCTATCTCTCTATATCTCGCTCGTACACCTGCATTTTAGTTTTCTGGCTCTGTTCAATATGAATAAATCTTTAAAAATCAAACCAGCGTCCACGAGCTTTTCCAAAAGCAACCAAGTTTCGCAGTGCGATCCTCGTTAATAACTTGGGTTATAGTAGAGACTACACGATGTTTACACACACACACACACACACATATATATATATATATATATATATATATATATATATATATATATATATATATATATATATATATATATATATGATCATAATATTTATAAACAAATATTAATTATTTATTACCTACAGACATCGATGCTTCATGCTAACGCAATCTGCAGTGCAGGAAGTTGATTTCCGACGGTTTGCGGGCGCGAACTTCGATCACAAATCGCCACTGATTCGCAGTCAACAGCGTTTTCCCGTTCGCTACCAAAAATTTGCTTAGAATTAAGGAGGAATTTAATTTTGTAAATACCGAGTCGGTGGGTATTTTACAATGAGCAGCGAAAGTGATTTACAACAACAAACTGTCTTGGGCCTCGCAATGATATATATATATATATATATATATATATATATATATATATATATATTTATATATATATATATATATATATATATATATATATATATATATATATATGTGTGTGTGTGTGTATGTACGTATAAAATTAATAATAATATATATATATATATATATATATATATATATATATATATATATGATAATAATATTTATAAATAAATATTAATTATTTATTACCTACAGACATCGATGTTTCATGCTAACGCAATCTTCATTGCAGGAAGTAAATTCTCAACGGTCGGCACTGATTTGCAGTCAAGAGCGCTAACCCCTCGGCCATAGGGAATTAGCTAATAATTAAAGAGGAATTTACTTTGTAATATATATATATAATTTAACTTTGTAATATATATATATATATATTGATATATATATATATATATATATATATATATATATATATATATATATATATATATATACATATTGATATATATATATATATATATATATATATATATATATATATATATATATATATCGATGGATCTCTCTATCTCTCTTTCTGTAAACTCTAATTTTAAAAAATGTCTTTCTTTTCAGTGTTTTTCTCTCTTTCTTCCTCTCTCAGTCTTAATTTCATCAGCTGAGGTATTCTTTCTCCAAGCTAACCGCCTCAAACACACCTAATATACTTTCGAAATCCCTCCACCCTCTCTCTCCTTATCTCTCTCATATCTCCCGCCATTAGATATGCTATCCCAGCCTTTATGAAACGAACGATCTCTATACTTGATTAATTTCTTCAAAAAGAACCAAAAACACATAGAAATACAAAATGGCTGCCGTATTTTATTATTATCATTGGCACAAACATCTCAAAAGTGCTTTCATATCGATTTACCCGTTGCAGTTTCCAACTAATCGGATTGAGATTCATTGATGCAATTTGTCAATATTATCGATTTCCCGCCACAACGTATAAGCAAGCATACAACACAGACAGTCACCACTTCCAGGCCCATCATTCAAATCACTTTTTGGCCGGTGCCGAAATTCAACGCTCACCGTTTAGCATCTTACTCTAATGAAGATTAGGTGTCTGCTCCTGGGCGATTCTACGAAATAATACCCGGCAACATGTCGTCGTATATCGCATATATATATATATATATATATATATATATATATATATATATATATATATATATATATATTTATTTATTTGTATATATATATATATATATATATATATATATATATATATATATATATATATATATATATATATAATGTGTGTGTTTTTCGTTCAAGTTTAAAGTATTGCATGGAAAGTTAATAAAATTGAAATAAAAGCCAAATTAGCAATACAAGATTAATTTATTATTTTTTTTTACGTTTATCAAATTAACAAAGAAATAAGTTTCTTTATTCTTGTTTTTTGATGAAAAAAAAAAAAAAAAAAATGACTCAATACTGGTCACCCCTGAAGAAGGAATTTTATTCCGTAATCGATAGGATGAATGTAAGAAAAAAAAATTAATCTCGTATTGCTAATTTGGCTTTTATTTCAATTTTATTATATATATATATATATATTCACTATTTCTATGTAGTCTAATACCACGTCAATATCACAGAGTACAGATGCCCGTCATTTTTTACAACTTATTTTTTATTTTTTATTTTTATTTCGCAGACAATTGTTTCGGCTAACATCAATATATTTGCAAAATGCTCCTATGCATTTATTGGTCCCCCGATTAAAAAAATTGGGAGACCTATGTTTTGAGGCATTTCCGTCCGTGTGTGTGTCCGTGTGTGTGTCCGTCCGGATTTTTCTCCGCAACCAACCATTGAATTTCTCTAAAATTTTGCTTGAAGTTGTAACTTTGCTCAGGGCAGAAAGTGACATTCTCCGATTTTTGGTTTAACCCCAGGGGGTCACAAGGCCCCGAAATAGCCGAAAATGACATTTTTTGCCCCATAACTTTTCATCCATCCATCCAATTTCTCTGAAACTTGGCCAAAATGTAGAGACAATTGTTCCTAATAGAAAATAAGTATCGCTAACCTTGGAAAAATCTGGTTCGCGCCCCCAGGGGGTCAAAAGCCCCCATAAATGGCAAAGAATGACCCTTTTCTCCCATAACGTTTGATCCATCCATTGATTTTTTCTGAAACTTGGCCAAAATGTAGCGGCAATTGTTCTGGATATAAAATCAGTATCCTTGACATCAGAAAAATTCTGGTTCGCGCCCCCAGGGAGTCAAAAAGGCCCCAAATTGCCCAAATGTATTGTATTTTACACTCCTCACATACAGAGGGGGGTCACGCACGCGCGGCTTGTTAATAATGAATATAGCTCTAGCTTTAAACTATTGAGCTATTATAAGTTCTTTGTGTTACAAAATAATAAAATACACACAGAGACACACACACACACAATTATATATATATATATAAATATATATATATATATATATATATATATATATATATATATATATATATAATATTTAAAAGACGATAATTAGATTAAATATTTAAATAACGATAATTGAATTACCGTTTAATAATAATAATATATCGTGACGGAAAATGAAAAATGGAAAACCAAAAATATCATTCATGTAGTCATCAACGTTTCGTCTTTAATTCAAGACTTCCTCAAGATGATTGTCTGAATAACACACAATTATGAAATGTTCTAAAAAATGGTAGTAATGAGAGTAAAGCTTGAAAAGGGCTCTTATCAAAAGATGAATTATAAGCAACAAATAGATGGTAGCAGTGGGAGAAGTTTAATTACCTGTGGAAAGTAGTTGGGGAAAAAGAGTAGCGGTCGGAGTTATATATATATATATATATATATATATATATATATATATATATATATATATATATATATATATATATACATATATATATATATATATATATATATATATATATATATATATATATATATACAACCTTTAGTAGAAAAAACCTATAGTGAAATGGTAAAAGCTCAATATTACGAGCAATTATAAAGTTAAATGGACGAAGAGTGATAAACATGCACGAATGTCCAAATTTATTTCAAACTTCAAATGTTCAAAGCAAGGTATATTCTGTAATAAAATTATGTTTATTGTTCTTTCCTTAAGCCAAGGCTTTTCAAAGATCGAGATCTTATCATTAGAGGAATTATAGAGATAGATAAGTTGCCATTAGAAAAGCCAAAGTTCATATGTATATATATATATATATATATATATATATATAAGGTGAGTCAATGAAAAATAGTTAGACCTGTAAATGGAAACAGATCAATATCTTCAGTTGTTCAGAACAAGGAGCATTTAGTAAATAAAAATATTTATTCTTCTTCTCTTTCAATTGCATTCCTTAAGCACGGCTTTTCAAAGATTAAAATCTTATCATCAGAGGAAGTAGAGATTGATAAGTTGACAGATAAGAACAGTCAATTAAGGAATGCAATTGAAAGAGAAGAAGAATAAATATTTTTATTTACTAAATGCTCCTTGTTCTGAACAACTGAAGATATTGATCTGTTTCCATTTACAGGTCTAACTATTTTTCATTGACTCACCTTATTTTTGCTCTATCCAGTATATTGAGCTTTCCTCATCTCACAATAGGTCTAATTCTCTAAAAGTTATCTTTTAGTTATAAACCTTCATATATATATATATATATATGTGTGTGTGTATGTATATGTATATATATATATATGTATATATATATATATATGTATATATATGTATATATATATATACATATATATATATATATATATATATATATATATATATATATATATACATACATACATATGTGTGTGTGTTTGTCTGTTGGTGCCGTACTTATAACAAACATTTGGACTCGTCCATTTTAAATAAGTGCGAGAAGTATAGGCTTCTCAGCGTTTGAATTTAACCTCAGTCTGGCAGTCAGTAGTGACGTAGTACTTCTCTTGTGCCTCACTTGTATATACTTTTCTTCCAATATATTTGCTTTACCTAAACCCCATATCCGCGTTCTCATTCTGGCCCCTAAACAGGGTCATAGCTCATTAGGTAAAACTAATTCGAGCTCCCGGCACTTGCAATGTTTACAGATATTTCTTACATTCATTCAGTGTCGTTTGATAGCGCAGGGGTAGGATCGCCGACTGTCAGCTCGACGGTTGAGTTTCAGACACTAACTGGTCTAGCCGCACTGAAGAGCTGTGATACAGCGAAACAGTCTGTATGTTGATGACTATATGAAGCTCCCTCCGTATTTGTAAGGATATTGCCAACTGCCATTAGCTTTAAAGCATAGCTCATTAGGTAAAACTAATTCGCACCAAGGTGACCTTTTCATATCAGTTCATATACACTTTTTTACTGAAGTTATATATATATATATATATATATATATATTCAGTAAAAAAGTGTATATAAACTGATATGAAAAGGTCACCTTAGTGCGAAGTCTTCGCGAAACTAAAACTCACATAAGAAAGGTTACTAAATACAAATTCCCTCTTTAATCCGATTTCCGAGTGTCTTGGAGACTTTGTTCTTCGATTTGGATAAGACTGTAAAAATACCCGCAGACGGACAAGAGAATGTCCTTATCCCTGCGTGCGATCACCATCGAGTGCTTTGGGAGTAACCGTTGGAAAGGATGGTGAGATGGATCGAGCGTAAACTCAATGGGCTGGAGTCTGGCTCTTTTAACACTGTTCCGAAAAGAATGGTTCTTCTCTTCCGTGCCAGTTTAAGCGGGGGGGGGGGGGGGAGAAGTAAATCGCTAGCGGACTTTAAAAAAATCGATTTACCTCAGAGACTAACGAAATTAGAAAGTAAGCCAAGTCGATTGAGGGTTTCTTTTCGATTGCCCACGCACAAATTAATACCTTATTTAATGTCACAACCAAGTTTCGGAAGGAAAACGAATTTTGAACTTGTATCTCATCAAGTGCTTCAGAAGAGAATGTATTTCCAACTTGCACCGGACCTTTACTCTAGACGCACAATGCATACCGTCAGTAAATGCACCTGCGTTTAAGGATTTTATTTTTACAGAAATCTTATCAGAACGTACACGTAAATAGGTTAAAACAGCTATTCTTTGCATTCTGTTTATTTTCATGTAATTTTAACATATCGAATCATTACAATTTTAAATAAACATTTGTTAAAAGTAACATTTATAAAAGTAACATTTATAAAAGTATCATTTATAAAAGTAACATTTATAAAAGTAACATTTATAAAAGTAACATTTATAAAAGTAACATTGATAAAAGTATCATTTATAAAAGTATCATTTATAAAAGTAACATTTATAAAAGCATCATTTATAAAAGTATCATTTATAAAAGTATCATTTATAAAAGTATCATTTATAAAAGTAACATTTATAAAAGTAACATTTATAAAAGTATCATTTATAAAAGTAACATTTATAAAAGTATCATTTATAAAAGTAACATTTATAAAAGTATCATTTATAAAAGTAACATTTATAAAGTAATATTTCTGAAAGTAACATTTATAAAAGTAACATTTATAAAAGTATCATTTATAAAAGTAACATTTATTAAAGTAACATTTATAAAAGCATCATTTATAAAAGTAACATTTATAAAAGTAACATTTATAAAAGCATCATTTATAAAAGTAACATTTATAAAAGTAACATTTATAAAAGTAACATTTATAAAAGCATCATTAATAAAAGTATCATTTATAAAAGTAACATTTATAAAAGTATAATTTATAAAAGTATAATTTATAAAAGTATCATTTATAAAAGTAACATTTATAAAATTAACATTTATAAAAGTAACATTTATAAAAGCATCATTTATAAAAGTAACATTTATAAAAGTAACATTTATAAAATTATCATTTATAAAAGTATCATTTATAAAAGTATCATTTATAAAAGTATCATTTATTTGTACTGTCCCATACATATACTTATAATCTGTCACCCGATTTATAAAATCGGGGGACTTATGTTTT
>OY744538.1:86627231-86639731 GCA_963556195.1 Sepiola atlantica | reverse complement strand
TCATTACACATTCTTAGCTTAATCTTTTAATAATCCTCCACTTATATGATACAAAAACAATGGTGTGTGTATTAATATAACAATGGTGTGTATATTAATATAACAATGGTGTGTGTATTAATATAACAATGGTGTGTATATTAATATAACAATGGTGTGTATATTAATATAACAATGGTGTGTGTATTAATATAACAATGGTGTGTATATTAATATAACAATGGTGTGTGTATTAATATAACAATGGTGTGTATATTAATATAACAATGGTGTGTATATTAATATAACAATGGTGTGTGTATTAATATAACAATGGTGTGTGTATTAATATAACAATGGTGTGTATATTAATATACAAATGAAAGTATTCATCCCGTCTCGCAAGCCAGGCGAAATCATTTCAAGTGTCTACGGGAAGAGAGAAAGCAAATAGCAATTCAGACAACCCCCGCCGTGTCAAATGAGTTCGAAAAGAAACCCTTTATGATTTGACGCTTTCTTTGTTTTTCACTTTTTTTCTTTTTCATACCAATTTATGCGTTTTTGCTCCGTTTTTTTTTTGTTTAAACTTTTCAGTTTGATTAATTTTCTTTTTTCTTTATTAACTTTACTGATGTAGTCGCCATTTTATATGACTATGAATATTTGTGCGAACACCGACGAAGCATACTTTTATTTTTGTAATTTTTTACGGAGGATGTACACTCGGTGCATAAATCAATAACACTAATCATATACAGAATAAGTATAATCCCGTTAGATGACCGACATTAAGCAAAGTAGAGGTTGGCCATTACGAGATAGGTAACTATTTGAAGATGGTAGGCGCTGTATGTCATCTTCCCATGACCGCGATATACATGTGGTTGGAGACCGCTTGTGAATTTGATATTCCGTGTTAACTGTTTTTCTTTTAGAGAAAGCCAGCATAGCCCGCCTATGGCTAATATCATACCAGGTATTACCGGTTTGTATAATATATCACAGCTCATCAGTGCGGCTAGACCAGTTAGTGGCTCAACCGTCGAGCTGACAGTCGGCGATCCTACCCTTGCGCTATCATACGACACTGACTGAATGTAAGTAATATCTCAATGTAAACATTGCACGTGCCGGGAGAGAGAGAGCGAGAGCGATAGAGAGAGAGAGAGAGAGAGAGAGACTATAAATATGTTTTATTAAATATTAAAGTGTTTTTTTTTTACCTGCAAACGATATCGTTTCGGGCTTTTTGCCCTCATCAGTGCAGGAGCGGTGGTTGCAGGCAGTCGCATGGGATCGAACACAGTTCGTAGAGGCAGGCTAGAATCACGAGACAAACGCTGAAGACTATACGGCTACCGTAAATCAGCACAGACAGTAATTGAAATTAAGATACACTTACCGTGGGAAGCAAGGGAAAGCGTTATTATTGCCTACAGAACTAACTTTGTCGCAAATGACAACAAACTTATCTTAATTTCACGGTGTTCTACCTTCAAGACTATTACATCTTTAAAGGGTTTTTTACTATAAATATTTTTTATTTAATATGAAAGTGTGATTTCCCTACAAACGATATCGTTTCAAGCTTTTGCTTCATCAGTGCAGGATTGTTGTAGGCAGTCGCATAGGATCGAACGCAGTTCGTAGATTAAGGATAGAATTATATATATATATATATATATATATATATATATATATATATATATATATATAAAATGGAATAAAGGATAAGCAAATCAACAACTAACAAAAATAAACTCAAAAACACATATTGAATAGTTCTACCAAAATATTTCGATTGTTAAAATACAATCATCATCAGTTGGTAGAAGAACTTTAATTAAAAACAGAAAAGTTTTCAAATATATATTTGAAAACTTTACCCTGTGACGCTTATTCTGGCGTGCCGAAATTTAAATTGTCAACGTTTTTTCTCATAGAACAATGCGAGATCGTTCTTTGGCATCTAACTGATTTCACGTGCGCGTTTCTCCGCTATCATTTGAAGTTCTCTTCTTTTTTGTTCATTTGCTCTCGTCATCTGAAAACGATTTTACTACAAAATAGATCATCTGAAGAAATTGAAAAATACAAAGGTATAATTAAGCAGATATATGTTTGCTTAAATGAAAAAATGCTGCCTCAATAAGCACACACACACACACACAAACACACACACACACACACATATATATATATATATATATAATTATATATATATATATATATATATATATATATAGAGAGAGAGAGAGAGAGAGAGATAGAAGAAATAAGAGTGATAAATATGCGACGATTGTCCAAATTTATTTCAAATTTCAATTGTTCAATGCAAGGTGTATTCAGTAATAAACTAGTGTTTATTATTCTTTCCTAAAGCCAAGGCTTTTCAAAGATCGAAATCTTATCATCAGAGAAATACAGATGGATAAGTTGGCTTTCGAAAAAACCAAAGTTCAAATATTTGAAAAATATGAAAATTATTATTAAAAGAATTTTTGTTAAAAAAACGTAGTGAATGAAAAGAAAAGTTCCGTGAAAAAGATATGCAAATTGTCCGGGTGGTAAATTTCCGTTTAAAAGAAGTCCGATGAATTGTAGAATGAGAAGAAAAACTCTTTGCGTGGGAGCAGTTTGGAGAAAGTGCTCAAAATATAGGTAAGTCCAGACGCACTTAAAAGGGGGTTGAGAAGAGAGAAACTGACCATTTTTTTAAATGTACTTCCAGGACCAAATAAGGCAGATGATATCTCATTCAAGGTTTAAATCCAAATGAGACAAAAAGGCAAAATGGTTAAAGATTTGGGGTTGGGGGGGGGGTTATGAGGTGCGGGATTATTGGGGGAATAAAAAAGAAGGGAAAAGGAAAAGGAGGAAGGGTTGGTATGGGGATGCAGTTAAAGTGACAGGTAGGTTAAGGGTGTGGGTGGGCGGTAGGATGTAGGTTTTGGAGGGTAGGATTAATCTGAAGTGGGATGTTGGTATAGA
Organism: Sepiola atlantica; assembly: GCA_963556195.1. Classification (NCBI taxonomy): domain Eukaryota; kingdom Metazoa; phylum Mollusca; class Cephalopoda; order Sepiida; family Sepiolidae; genus Sepiola; species Sepiola atlantica. Next base: position 86,636,758 of record OY744538.1, on the reverse strand, counting down.
GATTGTTGATTCTAAAAATAGAAATCAAATGAGTGAGCTTCTAACATTTCAGGCAGCTAAGAGCAAATTAAATTGTAGTTACCAGATTTGGTTTCTGGCGGTTTAAAAGGAATATATATATATATATATATATATATATATATATATATATATATATATATATATGTATTTATATAGTATGTAAATATACTTAGTGCAATTAAGCAATGCATAAACATTTGTGTTTGATTTCTAGGATGAAATCATAAGCAATTAGCCTGATGAGTTCACAAGGGAATAAAAACACAAACAATTATTTGGAGCTTACTTGACATAAGTATATTGGCATGAAATAATTGTAGTATTTGTTGTTTTTGTAATAGTATTTATAAAGTGTTTGGTATATGTTTACGTCTAATTTACTGTAAATGAATGTCCAACTATGCAAGACAATGGTCGTGTCCTTAGGAAATGACCTCAAGTCTTTAGTAGAATGTAGTGGACCTTGGTCTTACTTTTAGTAGCCTCCTAACTTTCGCTCCCCTTATTTTCTCATTTAGTCTTCTCATTCGATAAGCGGTATTTCTGACAAAGTGGAACAAGTGCTGTTTTATGGGATAATCGGTTAACAACATCAGCAGAAACAGCTGTTCGCCTCTCTCCGTGACACATAATAGTTGGCTTATTTGATAGTGATGTTCTCACTAATGTTTATGTATCATACATAAAGGTGTTGTTACTATTTTCTTTATTCTCTTGGTGTTCGGAAAAATAGAAGCATTTGAAAGAAACAAAAAAATGAGTGCGGTTTTCTGGATCGGAATCTATCAATCTAACACTTTTCATTAGCTAGTTTTTTTACCTTAAAGTATGTTTATAGCCACTTACATCAAGTCACTTCGTGCCTTGTCCGAAGCGATTTCTATAAAAAAAAATGGGACTAAAAATGGATCGTTATATTTAATGCTACCAAGACAAGACTTATCTTCTTAAACAACTACAAGACACGTTGCCAGCTACATGTTGTCATAGTGAATACCACCCTCCCCGAGTCCAACGTTAAAACTCTTTCGACTGACATAAGAACACATAAGTAGAAATCAGTACATTGAAGATGCTGCCAAATCTGCTGCAAATAAGGTAGTCTCACTTTACCGGGCTTATAAAATCGGGGGACTTATATGTTGAGGCATGTCCGTCCGTCCGTCCGTCCATCCGGATTTTTCTCCGCAACCATCCATCTAATTTCTCTGAAATTTTGCATGAAGTTGTAACTTTGGTCAGGTTAGAAAGTGACATTCTCCGATTTTTGAAAAAAAATCTGGTTAGCTCCCCAGGGGGTCAAAAGGCCCCGAAATGGCAAATAATGACATCTTTTGCCCCATAACTTTTCATCCATCCATTCAATTTCTCTGAAACCTGGCCAAAATGTGGAGGCAATTGTTCCTAATAGAAAATAAGTATCGCTGACCTGGGAAAAAAATCTGGTTCGCGCCCCTTTTTCTCCCATAACGTTTGATCCATCTATTCAATTTTTCTGAAACTTGGCCAAAATGTAGAGGCAATTGTTCTGGATATAACATGAGCATCCTTGACCTTAGAAACATTCTGGTTCGCGCCCCCAGGGGTTCCAAGGTAGGTCAAAAATGCCCCAAATAGCCCAAATGTATTGCATTTTACACTCGCCACATCGAGTCACATACAGAGGGAGGACCACGCACGCGCGGCTTGTTTGGTGTGATTTGATTTGAAAAATAAGCTTTCACAGTCGAATCTTATATTTGAAATATTCGTCTTTCATTTAGTAATTTCTCAATTAAGAATATTGTATTCATCGCTCTTTGCGTTTGATTACTATTAAACATTATCAAGTAATTGATAAGAAGTATCGAACTACAATTATTAACATCTACCCCAGTTGTTAATAATTGTAGTTCGATACTTCTTATCAAACAAAACGAAAATGAAAACAAAAATGACACGAGCAAATAACGAGTTAGAACTATTTCTTTTCTTCCAGACCATTTTTTTTTTGGTCATTTGTTTTTATTTTCATTCATAGCATTTTGGTGAAGCTTTCCCGCTTGCGAAAATGCTTCTTGCGAAAAATGTTTCACGGTCTAATCTGTTTTTCGTAAGTCGGTCGGCCATTATAATGACTGCTGCTGTCGGCCCCCGTCTCCTCACCCACTCCTTGCGCAAAACTATACCGCCAAATATAATCTTTGACTTTGTTGGAATGGCGTCGCCACCAGCGCTGTAGACGCCGCCACCGCCACCGCCGCACCCACCACCGCCGCCGCCGCCGCCGCCGCCGCCGCCGTGGTCGTCAAAGACGAAGATTGCTATTGTTTTTGTCTTCATGAGACTAAAAGTACTTAGCGAGCTGCAGATCGACGCAGATCAGGTCATAATTTCGCATTTAAAGAATACGCATGCGTAGAGATATTCTTTTTTAGCAAACTCACAGAAAGACGGAATTGGATTGCATTCGGGGAACCGTGCTTAAGGAGGCTACGAGGAAACAAACTACTACTACTACTACAAAAGCTACTACTACTAATACTACTAATACTACTACTACTACTACTACAAAAGCTACTACTACTAATACTACTACTACTACTACAAAAGCTACTACTACTAATACTACTAATACTACTACAAAAGCTACTACTACTAATACTACTAATACTACTACTACTACTACTACTACTAATAATAATAATAATAATAATACTACAAAAGCTACTACTAATAATACTACTAATACTACTAATACTACTACTACTACTAATAATAATAATAATGTTTAAACAATTTTTAAAATATTTTCCCCTTTTTTGAGGGGGGGGGAGGGAAGGGAAGTGGGGGAGATTATTGTGTTTCTTGTAATTTTTGTTACTTGGTTCATTTTTGTGTAGTTTTTGCTGAGGCCGGTGTAATTTATTGGGAAAGGGGGAGATTATGAAGTTATATTTCTTGCAGTTTCTGTTCCTTTGTTCTTGTTGTGGTGTTCTTCGTGTGGTTTTGTTTTCTACCTGTTGTAAATTCCTTGTGACTGGTTACCCTTTGTAGTTTATGCGGGTTGGTTTCCGCATTCGAAGATTTTCCTTAAAATTATTATTATTACCCTTTGTAGCTTATGCGGGTTGGTTTCCGCATTCGAAGATTTTCCGTAAGATTATTATTATTACCCTTTGTAGCTTATGCGGGTGGGTTTCCGCATTCGAAGATTTTCCTTAAGATTATTATTATTACCCTTTGTAGCTTATGCGGGTGGGTTTCCGCATTCGAAGATTTTCCTTAAGATTATTATTATTACCCTTTGTAGCTTATGCGGGTTGGTTTCCGCATTCGAAGATTTTCCTTAAGATTATTATTATTACCCTTTGTAGCTTATGCGGGTGGGTTTCCGCATTCGAAGATTTTCCTTAAGATTATTATGATTACCCTTTGTAGCTTATGCGGGTTGGTTTCCGTATTCGAAGATTTTCCGTAAGATTATTATTATTACCCTTTGTAGCTTATGCGGGTGGGTTTCCGCATTCGAAGATTTTCCTTAAGATTATTATTATTACCCTTTGTAGCTTATGCGGGTGGGTTTCCGCATTCGAAGATTTTCCTTAAGATTATTATTATTACCCTTTGTAGCTTATGCGAGTTGGTTTCCGCATTCGAAGATTTTCCTTAAGATTATTATTATTACCCTTTGTAGCTTATGCGGGTGGGTTTCCGCATTCGAAGATTTTCCTTAAGATTATTATTATTACGCTTTGTAGCTTATGCGGGTTGGTTTCCGCATTCAAAGATTTTCCGTAAGATTATTATTATTACCCTTTGTAGCTTATGCGGGTGGGTTTCCGCATTCCAAGATTTTCCTTAAGATTATTATTATTACCCTTTGTAGCTTATGCGGGTTGGTTTCCGCATTCGAAGATTTTCCTTAAGATTATTATTATTACCCTTTGTAGCTTATGCGGGTGGGTTTCCGCAGGGAAGGATTTTCCTTAAGATTGCAGTTGTTTTAATCATTGCCATCCTTTGTATGGTTTCGATGATCTCTTTGATTCTAATTTCTCCTAGTCTTTTCGCCAGGTTTTTGGGGGATTGTTCCTAGTGCTCTTATGATTATTGGTATCATACTGACTTTCTTCAGTTCTCTGGCTAGTTCTGTGTATTTACTTCGTGTTTCGATCTCTTTCATCTTCACTCTGTGGTTTGCTGGAACGACGAAGTCTATGATTTTGCGAGATTTTATTGTATCAATGGAGTGAACTTACACCGCACCCCACACAGAGAGTCTACCTAAACGTATGAAGAGTAAACTAGCGAATGAGATCGAGACGATTAACTATTAACAAGGGTTGTTTTATTGTTATTTGAATTCGAACTACTTATATTAAATAAGATGTGAATCGATATCCAACATTGGATAAATATTATCATGAAGAAAATACTTATAATAATCCAATTTGATATAGCTGTTATGCAACGACACAAAATATTGCAGATCAACGAAGACACGGCCTAAAAATAAGGTGATTCTAGGAACTGAAACGAATAACAAAACAATGAAAAGTAAATGATTCAGAAGAACATCAGAAAAAAAAACGTAAACCCCCATGAGTAGAAAACAAGCACAACATAAGCATTGAAACTGCGGAGACCAATTACTACAAAATCACAGAATCCATTGGCGAAGAACCAGCAGAATTTCAACACATCAAAAATGTTATTAAAAAGGATGAAACAAAAGCCCCATTCCTAAGGAATGAAGATTAGAAAAAGAAATAAAATTAGACACAAAAAATGTAGATAGGATGCTCCCATATATCTGAAGAACTTAAATCTAAATCAGTAATCATGAGATTGAAAATTGAATTCCAACAGAACAGAGTTGATTACACGATGATGGGTTACTCTTGTTCTTGGCCTTTTAGCTAAGATCAAAGTGTAGTATCTGTTCCGATGGATACTGAACCCCATAGACTGGTATCGTCTTGGCCTTCGGGGCCTGATTTACGCCGGTGTATGGGTCTGTCCTGTGCAGTTCTAGGACGTCCACCCTCCCAGGCTTCGCCTCCCCTCTTTGGGGGTGTAAGTTTATTGCTTACTGCCTGAGGCGCCCCTACCGGGGAATGCCGACGAAGCTGCCCAGGCAATTTTTAATGGCCAGAGTGCTCACCTCTCGGGCGCTGGCTTTTCAAACGCCACTTTCCCGACCCGACCTTGGGTCACATCTTACTTGTGGGAGTAAGATAAAACTGGCCTTGTGCCTAACTCCTGGAGAGGAGTAAATCAATACTCTAGTATAAACAGACAAAGAGAAGGGACGAGCCTCAAGCAAGTCCAAACTAATAACCTGCAATCAAAAATATCTTTACGGCACAATTGAGAGAAGGGATAGATCATTCCCTTAATAAATGCAGACTATTACCCAATGAATAGAGAGAATGCGGAAAGTCGACAACAAAAACAAGTTATATTCTATACATAGATCGGGCGGATCCTGAAAAAAACATGACATTAATTGACGGTACTTGTATCGAATATGAACCAGTTTCCGTGAACTTTGCGTCGGCAACGTTCGGGCATGTAACGTTAACACCCGAGAGATGCCGAATGATTAGCCAATCAGCTGTCACCTGGCAGACGACAATTTGTAAAACTAGTATTTAATTTTTAAAACCAGCAGTATTAAAATCGATTTAAGCCAGAAGCAATTGATGAAATCCAGTGCATGTTTATTTCCTGTTAAATCCCCGCTACCTCACCAAAAATTAAGAGCTGTTTAGTAGTGTCGAATCTCCCGAACGAGTCATTTCTTTCTACCAGTAAAGAAATCTGTTGGCAAAAATAAAAAAATGTCAGAAATGTTATTACATATGCCGGTTGATAGAAAGAAAAGGAATAATGGACAAGTATTCATGGAGGTGTACAAACATTAAATGTAGAGCTTGGAATTCCGTAAAAAGTGGCAGTTTTTTTTGTTGTTATTTGCTATCTTCCTTGAAAATAAAACTGAAAAAAAAAATCGCCGCAACGTATCGATGTTATCGTCTGCCACCATTCGCCTCGTCATTTCTTGGGTGTTTACGTAAAGTGCCGAACGCTACGGACGCGAATTTCACGGAAACTGGTTCGTATTCGATATAATTACCGAATTGACTACAAGAAAAACTACGACATAATCACCCAAGCCCGGATAGTTGAATTTTTAAAGATGCACAAATTACCCGACAAAAGTATCACTCTCATCGAGAATACAATAGAAACATTAGCAGCAAGAGCACAGCACCTGGAAATTTTATTTTTTCTGAATTTCATTGGGAATTTAAACACGCACATTTTTTTTACCAAACATAAGTTTTAAACTAAAAAGATGCAACAAATAATTGTAAATAAATATAATGCCCTGTTTCAAAATGAATATGAAAAGCACAGGACGTTTCACCGGATGTCCGGTTGGCTTGAGAGGTGAAAAGCAGGTTCAAGACATTTCCTTGAAAAGTGGCAATCGATTATCTGAATTATATTAAAATATGAGAAAAAAATAATATATTTTTCAGAATTGTTTCAGATGACGATCGATAGTTTGGATTATTTGAATTATTCATCTACTACTGTTCATATATATATATATATATAATAAAAATAAAATAACACGGAATCACATAATCATCGGTGCAATAATTTATTTCGACCTTGTGGCCTTGTCAAGCATCCAAGCGAGGTGATTACATTTTTGAAAATGAAAAAAGAGAAATTCACATTCACCATTTCAATATACATATAGAGAGAGCGACACCATACTTAATACATATTTTGAGAGCTATTTAAAACGTAAATCGAGGTGGAGGAGAGTGATAACACATTTAATATATATATATATAGAGAGAGAGAGAGAGAGAGAGAAAGAGAGAGAGGGGAGAGGGAGAGAGAGAGAGGGAGAGAGAGAGAGGGAGATTGCGCGATTTATAACAGAAGGCCATACAGTGAGGGGAAAGAGAGTAATATATATAGAGAGAGGGGGAAATTGTATGATTTACCACGGACGGTATGTAGAGGGTTGGGAAGGTAGTTGAGGTATCTTAAAAAAGAAGTCAGCTTGTCTAGGTCCCCTTCCAATTATTGCACCGATGATTATGTGATTCCGTGTTATATTTTAAATGTTATTCTTGCTCTGTTAATTAAATTGAGCCCTCATACCCGGATTTCCTTCTAGAATTTATTTCACTATAACACACACACATACTATATATATGTATATATATATATATATATATATATATATATATATATATATATATATATATATATATAAAACAAAGCAAATAATGTTCAAGAATTACAGTCAGTATTCATCATCAATTTTTTTTTTCTAATGGAACTTGTCATAACGTATCGGCATCTAATATTTTTCACTGTTAATATTGGAATCGTTCCTCATCCTCTAATATTTTCATTCAGAATCTCCTAAATTAAGATATATATTTCTTCACTAACGTTTCTTTCTTGTTTTGTCCAATTTTTCATTTATTTTTTTGTTAATTGTCGTCGATTTTCCCTTAAATATTTACTTTTTTTTACATTTGGGATATATATTCGTAAACTTGACCACACGGGGCAAATACATATTGGACGGAGGAGAACTATATCCCAAGGTCTTATGTACGACATTAAAAGAAACTTGAACCTAATTCAGTAATTCCAGTAATCATTGAGGTCACTTGACTCATGAAAAATAACTTTTAAAACTTTCTAGCAAATATACCCGGTGAACCAAGTGCAATTGCGCTTAAAGGGATGATTAAACTCCTGGAAATGTATCTCTATTGGATTCTCTGTAATAGCGGGTTACTACCTAGCCCCCGAAGCATGCACTATCTTCAGCAGAAACAAAGATACAATTAAAATAGAAAAGCGAAAAGATATATTCTTGTACGGTGTGTGGCTCGTCTTTTGGACAGAAAATAACCTGTGTAATCATAGTCTGGTTTGAAAGGACTAAAAAAATCTGCTTAGCAAACAAAACTTGACGTAGTTTGCGATGAAGTTAAGTTTTATGCTTCAGAACTTCTGTTCTCATGCAATAAAAAAATCGCCAAACGAAAAAATAAGCAATCAAAAGTCTACTTACTGAAATCACCAGATAACAATGTTAAGACACGCCGCGCGGGCGTGGTCCCCCTCTGTATGTGACTCGATGTGGCGAGTGTAAAATGCAATGAATTTGGGCAATTTGGGGCATTTATGACCCCCCGTTGAATCCCTGGGGACGCAAAGTTTTCTGATGTCAAGGATGCTCATTTTATATCCAGAACAATTGCCTCTACATTTTGGCCACGTTTCAGAAAAATTGAATAGATGGATCAAACGTTATGGGAGAAAAGGGTTATCTTTTGCCATTTTGGGGGCCATTTTGGGGGCTTTTGACCCCCTGGGGCCGGGAACCAGATTTTTTTCCACGGTCAGCGATACTACTTTTCTATTAGGAACAATTGCCTCCACATTTTGGCCAAGTTTCAGAATAATTGAATGGATGAATGAAAAGTTATGGGGCAAAAAATGTCATTTTTGCCATTTCGCGGCCTTTTGACCACCCTGGGGAGCTAACCAGATTTTTTTTCAAAAATCGGAGAATGTCACTTTCTAACCTGACCAAAGTTACAACTTCATTCAAAAATTGAATAGATGGATCAAACGTTATGGGAGAAAAGGTTCTTTTTTGCCATTTCGGGGCTTTTGAACCCCCTGGGGGCGCCAATTAGATTTTTTTTCAAAAATCGGAGAATGTCACTTTCTAACCTGACCAACGTTACAACTTCATGTAAAATGTCAGTGAAATTCAATAGATGATTGCGGACGGACGGACGGACATGCCTCAAAACATAAGTCCCCCGATTTTATAAAGCGGGGGACCAAAAAGCAAAAACAAGCAAAGTTCTAGAATATAAATTTAATGTAATAAGTAAAAATGTTAAAATCGGTTACGAGTAGCTTCCATCCCGATGGATAATAAAACAAAACATTAGAGAGTTAAGAAATATTAAATGAAAAAAGAAAACCCGAAAAATCATTTGTTTAATTACGATGTGAAAGAAATATTGCTTATTAATTATATTTTTTGTATATTTACAGATCATTTTAGGATACTGGCAACCGATACAATTCAGTTCCTCTTATTTTAAGGAATACATTTGCTGCCAGAAATGATCAGAATTGGCTATGCATGAATATAACCGCGACGCAAATTACAATCTACAAGCATCATTTTTCTTTTGTGCAATCTCTGAAGATTAGGAGACTCGTTGTCGTTAATCGAAATTTTAAGAGAGTTGACCTACTGACCCGCCATTGATTGTCTGTTCAACACTGTCCAGTAATGATGGACGCCAGGAATGTATCAGAAAAAGAAGGAAAGTAAACAGGAAAAGAGATGTGAACGTGCTAAGTGAGTTCAATAAGTCCAGCAACGATTTGAGTCTAGCAAATATTGAAACATTTTTATTGAGATACGTATAATCTATATAGTACAGCCAGGG
>OY744538.1:86587231-86622231 GCA_963556195.1 Sepiola atlantica | reverse complement strand
AATTTTTTCTTAATATCATCATCTTGAAGAAGTCTTAAAATAAAGACGAAACGTTGATGAATATATAAAAAAACATCCTTTTTGGTTTTTCCTCTTTCATTTCCCATATATATATATATATATATATATATATATATATATATATAATATAATTCAGAGGAATACAAAATGTATGAGCTAATTAATATTTTGTAATTATGCTATTAAATTCAACATATTTTACTAATTAATCATCTCTTTGACTTTAAGTATTAGCCATCATCATCTGAAGTATTTAATTGTATTCTAAAGATTTGTAATATATATTTCTCATGAAAACATGGTGTTATATAATCTTCTTGTTATATAGCTGAATGGATAATAATTGAACTAAACATTTATTTTCAATATGTATAATATATATATATATATATATATATATATATATATATATATATATATAATATATATATGAGAGAAAGAGAGGGAATGAATAGTGATCAATAGATAAATCAAAAGATTTATAACATCATTGGACACAGTTAAAATAATTCAAAGTCAACAATGGCCAGGCGTACGATCGTTTCAGAGACGATTAGGAATCATATTTAATTTTCTACATGTATTAATGATATATATATAAATTGCACATTTCTCTCTCTCTATATATATATATATATATATATGTATATATATATATATATATATGACTCAAAGCTTTTTTAGACTATATATATATATATATATATATATATATATGTATATATATATATATATATATATATATATATATATATATATATATATATAGTCTAAAAATCTTTGAGTCATTAAAAAAAAAAAAAAATTAAAATATGTGAAATGCAGTTTAAATTCCCAGACAAACTAACTAAATCCAAGATATTGCAGACTTAACATTCGTTGGAAAATTAATAAATGAAAAAATATAAGTAAAAAAAAAAAAGGGGGGGGGAATTATCTGAGAGGTAAATAAAAACAGGAGACCTTAAGCGTCTAATATTAACACGGGGATCATCAGCTGTTTACCATGTATATATATATATATTATGATATATATATATATATCATAATGCATGTATATATATCATAACTACATGCATATTTACATAATAAATATATATATATATATATATATATATTTATTCTATATACATATATATGTATTAAATGCATGCATATAAATAAATACATGCATATAAATAAATACATGCATATATATATATATATATAGATATATATATATATATGTGTGTATATATATATATATATATATATAATTATATTTATATCTCCGATGTATTTTTAAAAGATACATGCTTACGTCAGCATTTTATCGATTTTGCCATAAATACCTGAAGATGATTCGAAGAAGAATCGAAAAGGTTTGTGACATATACGGAACTTTTATCGATTCTTTTGATTTTAAGATAAAAAAAATAATAAGAAAGATTGAAAAGATTAAAAAAGGTATAACTAAAAAAGTTCTGTTATTTTTAATAATGTCTGCTTGAATATATATATATATATATATATATATATATATATATATATATATATATATATATATATATATATATATATATATATAGTGAATGCTTTTATTCAAACATGTACAAGGTCTGCTACACTGGCATGTCGATGTTATCGATCTACAGCTCTCAAGAGCTGAGGTCTCATCAGGGAGAAAATTATTTTTTGATCCAACCTGGTTGCTGGATTCCAGGATTCTCCCTGGAATCCAGCAACCAGGTTGGATCAAAAAATAATTTTCTGCCTAGTGAGACCTCAGCTCTTGAGAGCTGTAGATCGATAACATCGACATGCCAGTGTAGCAGACCTTGTACATGTTTGAATAAAAGCATTCAGAATACAGCTCTATATTTTATTGAGCACTCTTTTATAAGTCCGGTTTGATTTCCCTTTGTATATATATATATATAATTATTTTGATAATAAGTCAACGCCGCAGACAACATACACCATGTAAGCCACAGACCGGAAGTCATAGATTCGCTTTTCGCCCTTTCGGATTATCAGTAGGAAACATCATGATTCGAAACTCATGATTCGAACCTCGAGTCACTTGCATTTGAGGCGAGTGCTCTGCCACCTGCTGAGATAAAGCGACATTGATCTGTGGTAGAAAATAACTTTATTGAAAAAGAATGTGCTTTCATACAAAACAAAACGCTTTAAAAGATCCGGAAAGAGGTGGGAGTTTAGATGTACGCAGAAAAAAAGAGAGGTTATAAGAGGACTGGTAGAATGCAATGATAAAGTAGGAGACGTATTAAATGGGGGAAAGATTTATGGGATTTAAATTTTCAGCTAACCGAGTGATTTTCCAAATGATCTTAGAGAGTAAATAACGAGTGAAGGATTTCTTTCCCATTTCATTTCAGACAGCGGGGGTTGTCTGACTTGCTATTTGCTTTCTCTCCCCCACCCTTTCCACTTAAAATAGTTTCGTCAAGCCATTTATCGTAGCTTTCAATTGACCCTTATTTTCATCAGAGATATTGTATTGATACTTTTTAATGCTCGATATGCCAAAACTAGTTCTGGTAGGATTATCTCGTATATACTCAACTTGGCCTTTTGGTTAAGATCAAAGTGTAGTATCTCTTCCGATGGATACTGCACCCCATAGACTGGTATTGTCTTGGCCTTCGGGACTTGTTTTACGCCGGTCTATGGGTCTGTCCTGTGCAGTTCTAGGAGGTCCACCCTCCCAGGCTTCGCCTCCCCTCTTTGGGGAGAAGTAAGTTTATTGCTTACTGCCTGAGGTGCCCCTACCGGGGAATGCCGACGGGGCTGCCCAGGCAATTTTTAATGGCCAGAGTGCTCACCTTCTCGGGCGCTGGCTTTTCAAGTCCCACTTTCCCGACTCGACCTAGAGTCACATCTTACTTGTCGGAGTAAGATAAAACTGGCCTTGTGCCTAACCTCCTGGAGAGGAGGTAAATAAATACTCAACTTGGCAACCAGTTTATCCAATTCAATTAGATAATAGGTCTGTATCAATCACTCACTTTTGTGTGACCGAATGGATATATATTTATTTATATAAAAATAATACAAATAAATACACATTGGTGTTGCTTATAGGGTGTGGATGTATTTTTTAAAAGTCTTATCTGAATCGGTAAAACTATATGTATAGACGAATATCAAGTTATTATAAAATGAAAATGTAACGTGAATGTTTGGCGCTCATTGTTATATCCATTCGTTGCAACAAAGGATATTGTAAAAAGGTAATATTAACGGAATTCAGACATGAGACGTCTTTGCAACATTGTCCACGATGTAATTTATCTCCAATAGAAAGACGACATTAGTAATAACTCCGATGCATTCAATTAACTGGAGGCGATAGAATCTTGTCTCACGTTGTGTTGTTTTTTTATAAGAAAATAAAGCCGCGTTTTCTTTATTATTATTGGATATACGCGACTCTCTCTCTCTCTCTGTTCACAAACGAACAACTAGACAGCATCATTAAAAACTGTGTGTTTCCCCGTCAAAGAAGTTTGTTTTATTTGTTTTATTTATAGATGAAACCATTAGAAAGAAAAATATAACGGATTAGAAACACATTTAGTCGTAAAAATGAAAAAAATAATAATTTTAGAGAAGAATAAAGGAAATTTATATAATGGAGACATGTATAAAATGTAGACATTTGTTTTTAATTTGGACGATTATCTGATGTATATTTATACCAGCAAGAATACCGGCAGTGCCCGTAATTTAATAAGAAACATTATGTATTTTTGCACTAAGCTTTCTTCTTCTTCTTTCGTGTGAATCAGATGATTCTGGTGTTTGTATTAGTTTCCCCGATGTTTTTCTAGTTAAAAATCTTTCTGGAAAGACGTCGGGTATTTACGGAAAGAACCACGAGAAGGTTGCAAACATCTCTAAGTGAAAGTGATACTGTGGAATCGACTGGATTCGAACTTGGAACACCCAGGTCTTCAGTCCGTGTCGTTACCTACTTAACCACTGTCACCTCCATACGCTAATCCATTAGCACCATATAAGCTTATTCATTATTTTAATTGAAATCGTTCTATATAAGGCATGAAGCAACTTTATGTAATTAGCTAGCACTTCAAGGTCAAAAACTAGCCAACGATAAACAATAGCGCCTTCTCCCACCCATGTGAGAAACCTCGCTCATGGAATGTGAGGACTAAAGGACAAAATAAAAGAAGTTTTTTGTCAGAGATAATGTTTTAATTCTAAGGACAGGACCCTTAATAGATTTGAAGTATACAGAATTGTTTGAATGTTAGTAAGCAACGCTGTGGAAAACAACTAACATCAACCAATCAAGAAGGGGGTACAATAAGAATACAAATAAAAATGAACATTTACATTTAAACGATGGCAATTTTTATTTTTATTCTATTCCTATTATATTTATTTGCTTGAACACTTGGTGAGTTAATAAACTCGTAAACTAGGTAACTTTTTTATCTAGTTCATTATCATGCATTAATTAATTAATTATTAGAGTTCGCGCTCGCCGACCGTCGGGAATTGACTTCCTCCACTGAAGATACCGTAAGCATGAAATATTAATGTATGTATTGATTTACTCCTCTCCAGGAGTTAGGCACAAGGCCAGTGTTTATCTTACTCCCACAAGTAAGATGTGACCCAAGGTCGGGTCGGGAAAATGGGGTTTAAAAATTGGCTGGACAGCCCTGTCAGCATTCCCCGGTAGAGGCGACTCAGACAGTAAGCAATAAACTTACTCCTCTCCAAAGAGGGGAGGAAAAGCCTGGGAAGGTGGACCTCCCAGAACTGCACAGGACAGACCCATTGATCGGCGTAAATCAAGCCCCGAAGGCCAAGACAACACCAGTATGGTGTGCAGTATCCATCGGAACAGATACTACACTTTGATCTTAGCCATGTCTGTAGGTAATAAATTATAAATTTAAAAAATAACATTAAGCGCTACAGACTTTTTATTTACCTCCCCAGGAGGTTAGGCACAAGGCCAGGTGTATCTTACTCCCGCAAGGTAAGATGTGACCCAATGTCGGGTCGGGAAAGTGGGACTTGAAAAGCCAGCGCCCGAGAAGGTGAGCACTCTGGCCATTAAAAATTGCCTAGGCAGCCCTGTCGGCATTCCCCGGTAGGGGCGCCTCAGGCAGTAAGCAATAAACTTACTCCTTCCCAAAGAAGGAAGGCAAAGCCTGGGAGGGTGGACCTCCTAGAACTGCACAGGACAGTACCTCAGACCGGTGGAATCAAGGCCCGAGGGTCAAGACAATACCGGTCTACATAGTTAGCATTCATCGGAACAGATACTACACTTTGATCTTAACCATGTCTGTAGGTAATACATTATAAATTAAAAAATAACATTAAGCGCGACAGACTTTTTATTTACCTCCCCAGGAGGTTAGGCACAAGGACAGGTGTATCTTACTCCCACAATGTAAGATGTGACCCAAGCTCGGGTCGGGAAAGTGGGACTTGAAAAGCCAGCGCCCGAGAAGGTGAGCACTCTGGCCATTAAAAATTGCCTAGGCAGCCCCGTCGGCATTCCCCGGTAGGGGCGCCTCAGGCAGTAAGCAATAAACTTACTCCTTCCCAAAGAGGGAAGGCAAAGCCTGGGAGGGTGGACCTCCTAGAACTGCACAGGACAGTACCTCAGACCGGTGGAATCAAGGCCCGAAGGTCAAGACAATACCGGTCTACATAGTTAGCATTCATCGGAACAGATACTACATTTTGATCTTAACCATGTCTGTAGGTAATAAATTATAAATTAAAAAAATAACATTAAGCGCGACAGACTTACTGACGTCATTGGTAAAGCGAAAATATGCTATTTTACTGCATGACAGTATTCGAGCGCATGATTTATATATACAGGCGCAGGATATTATTTGACCAGAGCACAGTTTTTTTTTTTTTCGTTTAATTATTTTAATGTTATTTTTTTATCATTCAATACATATTTCATCGCTTTTAATGAGTTAATAGTAGGCTGAATGAAGAAAGTGACACCGTATTAAAAAATACAAAAATAAACGATCCAATGTGCCATTATCAAACCCTTACCCTAACATTAATACTAACACTAACCCTAACCCCTTTTTCTCTGTAATTATGAATACGTGTCTACAAATCACGCACAAAATTCTGCTCACACTTGTTCCGAAGAAGAACGCATGCGCGAACAACAACAAAAGAATTTGGGAGATGAATAAAAGAATGAAAAAAAATCAGATGTGACGTTTCTTAGTCGATTATTATTTCGTTATCTGTTTTTAATCAATCAAAATTCTTTTCAACGCGTGATGACGTCACACAGCTGTTAATCATGGAAAAATGTAGTATTGATTTTTTTGGTTTATCGATGAAGTCCATGCAATTTGATTAATCCGATTGAATCCAAAAAAATGTTTTTTTTAAATGAAAAAAAAAAAATGAATTCACATTTTTTTGGACATCTCCAAGCCAGACAGAAAGTTTAAATCTGAACGTCTGGAGCAAGGGTTTTTTAAGGTATGTTTATTTACCTTCTGTTGTAGGATGTAAGACACAAGGGAAAATTATTTTTATTTACATCCTATGCAAAAAAGTTAGACACAAGGTCAAAGCATTTTTATTTACCTCCTATGTAAAAAGTTAGACAAAGCGAAAGTAGTTTTATTTACATCATATGCAGGAAGTTAACACAAGGACAAAGTATTTTATTTACATCCTGTGCAAGAAGCTAGACACAAGGGCAAAGTATTTTTATTTACCTCCAGTGCAAGAAGCTAGACACAAGGGCAAAGTATTTTTTATTTACCTCCAGTGCAAGAAGCTTGACACAAGGGCAAAGTAGTTTTATTTACATCATATGCAGGAAGTTAACACAAGGGCAAATTATTTTATTTACCTCCAGTGCAAGAAGCTAGACACAAGGGCTAACTATTTGTATTTACCTCCAGTGCAAAAATCTAAACACAAGGGCAAAGTATTTTTTATTTACCTCCAGTGCAAAAAGCTAGACACAAGGGCAAAGTATTTTTATTTACCTCCTGTGCAAAAAGCTTGACACAAGGGCAAAGTATTTTTATTTACATTCTGTGCAAAAAGCTTGACACAAGGGCAAAGTATTTTTATTTACATTCTGTGCAAGAAGCTTGACACAAGGGCAAAGTATTTTTATTTACATTCTGTGCAAAAAGCTTGACACAAGGGCAAAGTATTTTTATTTACATTCTGTGCAAAAAGCTTGACACAAGGGCAAAGTATTTTTATTTACATTCTGTGCAAAATGCTTGACACAAGGGCAAAGTATTTTTATTTACCTCCTGTGCAAAAAGCTTGACACAAGGGCAAAGTATTTTTATTTACATTCTGTGCAAAAAGCTTGACACAAGGGCAAAGTATTTTTATTTACATTCTGTGCAAGAAGCTTGACACAAGGGCAAAGTATTTTTATTTACATTCTGTGCAAGAAGCTTAACACAAGGGCAAAGTATTTTTATTTACATCCTCTGCAAGAAGCTTAACACAAGGGCAAAGTATTTTTATTTACATTCTGTGCAAAAAGCTTGACACAAGGGCAAAGTATTTTTATTTACATTCTGTGCAAAAAGCTTGACACAAGGGCAAAGTATTTTTATTTACATTCTGTGCAAAAAGCTTGACACAAGGGCAAAGTATTTTTATTTACATTCTGTGCAAGAAGCTAGACACAAGAGCAAAGTATTTTTATTTACCTCCTGTGCAAGAAGCTAGACACAAGGTAAACATATGTTTTATTTACATTCTGTGCAAGAAGCTTAACACAAGGGCAAAGTATTTTTATTTACATTCTGTGCAAGAAGCTTAACACACGGGCAAAATATTTTTATTTACATTCTGTGCAAGAAGCTTAACACAAGGGCAAAATATTTTTATTTACAATCTGTGCAAGAAGCTAGACACAAGGGCAAAGTATTTTTATTTACCTCCTGTGCAAGAAGCTAGACACAAGGGCAAAATATTTTTATTTACATTCTGTGCAAGAAGCTTAACACAAGGGCAAAGTATTTTTTATTTACCTCCAGTGCAAGAAGCTTGACACAAGGGCAAAGTAGTTTTATTTACATCATATGCAGGAAGTTAACACAAGGGCAAATTATTTTATTTACCTCCAGTGCAAGAAGCTAGACACAAGGGCTAACTATTTGTATTTACCTCATGTGCAAAAAGCTTGACACAAGGGCAAAGTATTTTTATTTACATTCTGTACAAAAAGCTTGACACAAGGGCAAAGTATTTTTATTTACATTCTGTGCAAGAAGCTAGACACAAGGGCAAAGTATTTTTATTTACATCCTCTGCAAGAAGCTTAACACAAGGGCAAAGTATTTTTATTTACATTCTGTGCAAAAAGCTTGACACAAGGGCAAAGTATTTTTATTTACCTCATGTGCAAAAAGCTTGACACAAGGGCAAAGTATTTTTATTTACATTCTGTACAAAAAGCTTGACACAAGGGCAAAGTATTTTTATTTACATTCTGTGCAAGAAGCTAGACACAAGGGCAAAGTATTTTTATTTACATCCTCTGCAAGAAGCTTAACACAAGGGCAAAGTATTTTTATTTACATTCTGTGCAAAAAGCTTGACACAAGGGCAAAGTATTTTTATTTACATTCTGTGCAAAAAGCTTGACACAAGGGCAAAGTATTTTTATTTACATTCTGTGCAAGAAGCTAGACACAAGGGCAAAGTATTTTTATTTACATCCTCTGCAAGAAGCTTAACACAAGGGCAAAGTATTTTTATTTACAT
Source organism: Sepiola atlantica (assembly GCA_963556195.1). Classification (NCBI taxonomy): domain Eukaryota; kingdom Metazoa; phylum Mollusca; class Cephalopoda; order Sepiida; family Sepiolidae; genus Sepiola; species Sepiola atlantica. Next base: position 86,613,429 of record OY744538.1, on the reverse strand, counting down.
TCTGTGCAAGAAGCTTGACACAAGGGCAAAGTATTTTTATTTACATTCTGTGCAAGAAGCTTGACACAAGGGCAAAGTATTTTTATTTACATTCTGTGCAAAAAGCTTGACACAAGGGCAAAGTATTTTTATTTACATTCTGTGCAAAAAGCTTGACACAAGGGCAAAGTATTTTTATTTACATTCTGTGCAAGAAGCTTGACACAAGGGCAAAGTATTTTTATTTACATTCTGTGCAAAAAGCTTGACACAAGGGCAAAGTATTTTTATTTACATTCTGTGCAAAAAGCTTGACACAAGGGCAAAGTATTTTTATTTACATTCTGTGCAAAAAGCTTGACACAAGGGCAAAATATTTTTATTTACATTCTGTGCAAAAAGCTTGACACAAGGGCAAAGTATTTTTATTTACATTCTGTGCAAAAAGCTTGACACAAGGGCAAAGTATTTTTATTTACATTCTGTGCAAAAAGCTTGACACAAGGGCAAAGTATTTTTATTTACATTCTGTGCAAAATGCTTGACACAAGGGCAAAGTATTTTTATTTACATTCTGTGCAAAAAGCTTGACACAAGGGCAAAGTATTTTTATTTACATTCTGTGCAAGAAGCTTGACACAAGGGCAAAGTATTTTTATTTACATTCTGTGCAAAAAGCTTGACACAAGGGCAAAGTATTTTTATTTACATTTAGTGCAAAAAGCTTGACACAAGGGCAAAGTATTTTTATTTACATTCTGTGCAAAAAGCTTGACACAAGGGCAAAGTATTTTTATTTACATTCTGTGCAAAAAGCTTGACACAAGGGCAAAGTATTTTTATTTACATTCTGTGCAAAAAGCTTGACACAAGGACAAAGTTTTTTTTATTTACCTCCTGTGCAGGAAGCTAGACATAAGGTCACATTATTATTGTTTACCTCCTATGTAAAAAGTTAGACACAAAGTAAAACTAGTTTTATTTACATCCTATGCAGGAAGTTAGACACAATGTCAAATTATTAGTATTTAGCCCCTATGCCAAAAGTAGTTGAAGTACCGTTAAACAAAACAAACTCACTCACGTATACTTTCCATCCTCCTTGATCCTTTACGACTATTTTATGTTAATCTTCTTATTTGTACTCACTAAGATTTCTCACACAGGTCATCGTCAGTGATTGCTCACCGACAAAAACCAGTGGCATTTCCTGGAGTCTGAGTGACACCAAGCCTCCCCATATTTTCAGTATTCTTCACCTCTTTTCGATAACCATCGCAAATAACGTTGCGGTATCTCAACAGCCGCTTACCATTATTTCTCGCTGGTACGGACCATTGGTCTTTTTATTTGTGGTTTGGGTTGCAATAAGCTTCCCTTATATCCCAGCATTCTCCGCACTCATCTAGTGGATGTATGGTGTGTGCTGTCCCTCCTCACTCTTTTCATTCTCTTCGACTCTCTACAAATATTTTGTCTGGTGTCAGCCTAGGCCGTCACCATTTTTTTAAATTTAATTAATTTATTTTTTTTTGGGGGGGGGAGAGAGAAGGTGGAAGGAAAGGGGGGAAGCTTATGGTGTTTCTTACAATTTCTGTTAATTCTTCTTCTTATGATGATGATGATAATGATTATTATTATTATTATTATTATTATTATTATTATTATTATTATTATTATTATTATTATTTATTTATTAATTTTTATTTTTTTAATTTACTTTTTATTTCTTTATTTAAAAAAAAATATTTTTTTCATAATTATCCAAGCACGTTGATAGCCACGAATCATCTTTCGCTTGAATGTAATTAACAATAATTATTCTTCAATATCCCAGAATTTTACACATACATGGAATAATCTGACAATAGTATTTTGAATTTACGCTTGACAGATATGCGAAAAGGTTATCTCAAACGTTAGTGTAATAGAGCAACTGATCGTAGGGATGTTTGGACGCATCTAAAAATACTCTTTTAAACTTAAGTGTGACTCAACAGTCGAGCGATCAACAAGTAAAAACAATACACAGATCTTTGGACGTATCTTAACAGATCAAAATGCTTGCTTTGTAACGTTCTAATCATTAGTCCACACACGACAGAAGGCGGCGTCTTCACTTAATTTACTTATATTCCCCAGTAGTTCGAAACATAACACGATATTTTGACAAAAACAATATGGCCGCAAATCGACGTATATGTTTTTACGACGTGCTAAGATGGTAATAAATTATATTTATGCCTTTAAAATAAGCACGTTTCCGACGACGAGAAATTGTAAAGAAATATTGATCTCCTGTGCAATTAATAGAATGAACACGACTAATAGACTCGCCTTATTCTTATTTCTACGGTTTTCCGACTAGGATCAAAGTGTATTATATGTTCTGTTGGTATAACGAAATAGCGTCCGAGAATGGCCACTTCCGGTTTAGAATCTGTTCGGCAGAAAGCGGTGAAGTTCGAAAATCAGTCCCCGTTATATTACGTTATCGCAAGTAGCTTTGTTTACTATTCTTATTTTTGAACAAAAAAACATTTTCTTTTGTTTATTGAATTATTAGGTGAAAGTACAGAATAGTAAACAAAGTCCCATTCCCCATGATAAGAATGGGTTTCTAAATAATAATGTCAATATTGAGGGAGTCATTCCTTCAATTGGGAGTGAGGCTCTGTTAAAAATATTTCCATTTGAGTATTTTCAAAACAAAAAACATTCCAATTATAATAAATAAAGTTGTATTAAAAATAAAACTCGAAATTTCCAATGAAGAAATCACTTTTCACAATTTATTATGTGTTTATGTTGTGAAGTTGTACAACAGTAAATAGTAAATAAAGGAAGTCAAATCAAGGGTTGGTTTAACAAGTGTATTAACAAAGTAAGAAAGTGACTAGCTCTTGGCTAGACAGTTACAAGACTGGGTATTTATCTACTCCCCACAGAGTAAAATGTGACACAAGGTCGGAAAGTGGGGGTTTGATAAATCAGCACTCTAGAGGGAGAGCACCTATTACCTTTAAAAATTGCCTGGACAGCCCCGTCGGCATTCCCCGGTAGGGGCGCCTCAGGCAGTAAGCAATAAACTTACTCCTCCCCAAAGAGGGGAGGCAAAGCCTGGGAGGGTGGACCTCCTAGAACTGCACAGGACAAACCCATAGACCGGCGGAATCAAGGCCCGAAAGCCAAGACGATACCAGTCTATGGGGTGCAGTATCCATCGGAACAGATACTACACTTTGATCTTAGCCAAAAGGTCAAGAACCAACCATCAGAGTACGCACGCCTTGCACATGACTTACTAGGCTATTTATATTATCATAAGTACCCGTGTTCTTCTGTACTGCACCTCCGTGTTGAACAGTTGTAACACTATCTTAGCGCGGTATCGGTGCTATTATGGCGATATACATCGTCTGGATCTACGAGATTCGCATCTTTTTTCGTTATTTAATGCCGAATCTAGTCATTTTGGTGAAGGTTCTTATGCTTCAAGTTCTTTATATGTTAAAATGTTTAATAATGGTTTTTGGTTTTGTTGTTTCTGTTTCACGGCATAGCGACCCTTTTCGGGTCACCTAATGTTTAATCCGGTCATTTTGGTGGAGGTTTTTATGCTTCAATTTCTTTATATGTTTAAGTATTTATTCATGATGTGTTGTTAAGTTAAGGGGGGGGGAGAAAGAGGCCAGAGGGAAGAAGAGAGGAAGGAGGGAAATTGTTTTTTTTTCGTTTGGGATTTTGCAGGACATGATTGAGTTTTGCCAAGAAGGAAAAACAATAAAACATCAATGTTTGGTAAATTTTGAGTCAGAAAGTCAATAACTTCAGACAGCCTGATTTAGTAGCGCTAGTAGGTTCTATTTGACCCATAGATGGGGTCCTTACAGGTACTACTACCCCGGGCCAGAGTGGACCTGGGAGCAATGACAACTAAGAGGCAACTCCACATTCTCCACAGCTCCCAAATGGAGGCCTCACAACTGGATGTCTTTTGAGGTCATACCCAGGACCTTGATGTTTTTTTATCTTTACAAATACAGAAAAACTATTCACGGGAACAGGAAAGGCAGTTCGGGTGTTGGCGTGTGCTCGAACAGTCAAAAATGTCCCCAATAAAAATGCAGTTTTGTACATGGAACAAAAATATAAAAAAGAAAGGCCGTCTGTGCAGGGTAAAAGAATGTGGACGACTTATAATATCGGACGAGACAGTTGCCAGAAATTCTTTGGAAGCCTAAAGGAGTCCACAAAAAGTGCATTCCTGGGAACTCAGATTCCACCAATGAGAGTTTGGCGCGTCATAATCAAACAGCAGCCTGTTTCATGTACAAATGCAAACCTATTTATGTCAATATGCGATATTTGTAGAATTTGGTATATTCGGACTACTATTTTCACCTTGGGTGTTTTTTATCACAACGTTTCGGCCAATGTAACCTCCGACCTTCTTCAGGTGTACTTTGTCAAACTCGAGAATCTTTCTGTCGAACTTAGGATGGAATTTCAAACGAAACTCTTAATTAAATCCACGGGGGTAGCATGCTCTCGTTCCATCTGCCATGACTGGGAAGAAGTCTTCAGTAATTCACAATGTTTCGTATCGCCCGCACTGAGGATTGAACCTTCAACCTTTAGATGACTGTCACTTAGAAGTTAATTTTACTTACTATACCCACTTCGTCACGGGTCCTTGCGAATACTTCTGTTTATACGTACCTATTCCGAATTTGTAGCCGCGGACCGCCATAAATAGACCGTCTTTCCTGCACTAAACTGTCATAAAAAGACTAAAAAAAAACTATTATACAATCTTTGCCAAGTATAATTTGATAATTAAAATTAATTTACATTATCTGGGAACGGGATTCTAAAGGTAAGCTGTTCGATGAGAAAAAGGCTAAGTATAAAGTTTTCCGCCATCTTGGGACCTCTACAGTGAAGAGGCGGGATTTCGCTGCTAGTCTGGTTAATTAGAGATATTTAATTTAATAAAGTACAGTTGCAGTAAGTTCATCGATATTTCGTGGAAGTACTTGTAAAAAGGGATGCTACATCGCGGCGATAAGACAAGGACAAAAGCTGCCGAACCTATTAGGTTAGATATTCTTTTTTGTGTGCTCTGCCCAAGAGGGCTATGCTAGTGGTTGGTGTACCAGTCCAGATGTGGTAACAATACTCCATGCATGCGCCAATTTTGGCTTTATAGAAATATAGCAGGTGTGAGAAGTTTTCTAACCTGAGAAGGATCTATCCTATTTGCAGCAGATTTGGTAGTACCTTCTTTTTATTTATTCGAAATTAGTGGCCTGTGAATGATGGTCTTTGATAATTTCAGATTTTTCTTTGAATAAGAATGGATAATTGGTATAATTTGGTATGGTATGGTATGGTAGTTTTGTTTTACGGCATATCAACCCTTTTTGGGTTATTTAATGCCGAATCTGGTCATTATAGTAAAAGTTTTTATGCTTCAAGTTCTTTATATCTTCAAATGTTTAATCATCGTTTTTGGTTTGGTAGTTTTGTTTTACGGCATATCAACCCTTTTTGGGTTATTTAATGCCGAATCTGGTCATTATAGTAAAAGTTTTTATGCTTCAAGTTCTTTATATCTTCAAATGTTTAATCATCGTTTTTGGTTTGGTAGTTTTGTTTTACGGCATATCAACCCTTTTTGGGTTATTTAATGCCGAATCTGGTCATTATAGTAAAAGATTTATGCTTCAAGTTCTAAAAATAAAATAAAAAAGGGGAGGGAGAAAGGGAGAGGGGCTGTTGTTTTTGTTTTTGTTTTTGGTTTTGTAGAACATAATTAAGTTTTACAAAAAAAAAAAAAAAACGTCAATGTAGGTGAATTTCGTCTCAGGGAGCCACAGGGCAGCCTGATCTGGTATCACCAGGGTATAATTTAGATTATTCGATCTGGTAATCTTATATTTTATTCTTACATCGTTTTCGATGATGTATCCTCTGACATTCTTCACGTTCATCTTGTCGAACTCGATAATCATCATATCGTACTCGGGAATCTTAAAGGAATTTGGAACTGACCCTTTTCATTTCATTAACGGTGGTAGATTGTTAGTGTTCCGTTAATTTCATCATTCAAACTCCTCGGCCTAACCTTCACAAGGAACATGAATTGGAACAAATACATTGAAGACATTGCCAAGGCTGTCGCAAAGAAGGTTGGCTCCCTCTACCGTGCTAGTAAACTCCTCACACCTGATATTATCCTGTATCTCTACAAAGCCACCATCCGCCCATGCATGGAGTATTATTGCCACATCTGGGCTGGTGCATCATCTACTCGTCTCTCCCTCCTTGACAAGGTCCAAAAAAGAATCGCCAATCTAATAGATCCGTCACTGTCAATCAAGCTCCAGCCTCTGTCCCATCGCCGCAATGTAGCATCCTTGGACTTCAATGGATTATGCTCCGATGAACTGGCAACTCTGATGCCCCCTCGACGTAAATTCACTAGACTAACTCGACAATCAACTAAATCTCATTCATTCACTGTGGAGGTCCCCAGATGTCAGAGAGGCTTCTACTGAAATAGCTTCTTTCCTCGTACTGCTGGCCTCTAGAACTCCCTCCCTGTCCCCTGTTTCCCCGACAGTACAGACATGCAGAAATTTAAAACTAATGTAAACAGACATCTCGCTGCGCAGATCCCAATTTAGGTTGACCGCTTACCTTCTCCCCTTTTCTTTTTCTCAGTGGCCCCTTTCGTCTACAGTGGCGGCCTGCCTTGTTCGGGGTGAACTATGTTAAAAAAAATTATGATCGAGTAACAGTCTTAATAAATAATATTTATGTTCTTAGATTCGTCGCTAATTAGGATCGAACCTTCAATATCCAGACGACTGCCACTTAAAAATGAGTGTCGCTCAGCACTTCTGTTTCAAACTCGACATCATGATTCTCGATTTCAACAAGATGCTCTTGCGGAAAATAGAAGGTTACATCGGCCGAAACGTTGTGAAAATAACATAAACGTGTCTTTGTAGTTTACTAGTCATAAATATGTTTCCATACAACTACTAAACTATTCTCTAATATTGAGTAATGATAAAGTAGATACTAAATATATATATATATATATATATATATATACATTTATATATATATATATGTATATACATTTATATATATATATGTATATACATTTATATATATATATGTATATATATATACATTTATATATTTATATATATATATATATATTTATATATATATATATATATATATATATATATATATATATATATATATATATATTGTGTGTGTATTTAGGCAGCATTTTCTCACTTATGCAAACAGTGTTAAAAATAACGTAATTCGTCTGTTTAATTACACCTTTTTTTCTGATGTTCTTTTTCGTATAAAAATAAAATAAAAATTACTAAATGTTCCAAAGGTTTCACAGGTTTCACGAACGTTTTCGATTCTTCGTCGAATCATCCTGCAAATGCAAATGAACAAAAAAGCTGGAGAAAGAAGAGAATTTTACAAACGACAGCGGAGAAACGCACATAGAATGGTTTTCGCATATATATATATATATATATATATATATATATATATATATATATATAGAGAGAGAGAGAGAGAGAGAGAGAGAGAGAGAGAGAGAAGAAAAAAAGAGTGATAAATATGCGACGATTGTCCAAATTTATTTCAAATTTCAATTGTTCTATGCAAGGTGTATTAAGTAATAAACTAGTGTTTATTATTCTTTCCTTAAGCCAAGGCTTTTCAAAGATCGAAATCTTATCATCAGAGGAGAAATACAGATGGATAAGTTGGCTTTCGAAAAAACCAAAGTTCAAATATTTGAAAAATATGAAAATTATTATATATATATATATATAATAATTTAATTTCATTATTATACATGTGTCTATTTACAGAATAGTAAAATAAAACATATACACCATATATATAATATATATCTAGAGAGAGAGGCATTATATATATATATATATATATATATATATATATATATATATATATATATGGAGAGAGAGAGAGAGAGACAGAAAGAGAGAAGGAGGGGGGGGGCGAAGAAAGAACGAGAAATGTCCACTAATATATTAAGAAAACGAACAAAGCTGACTCCCATTTTTTGGAAATGAACTTGGTCTTCCCTTCTTCTATTCGCCCAACCACACATCCAGAAGTGCCGTCACTTTCAGATGGAAGGCGGACGTTGGGTTATTAGATTATGTCAAATTAGCCAGTCAACAAAGAAATTTCTGCCGACCTTTTCACGACATAGATCGATGGCCTTGCTCCCCCATTCGTTACATGCGCCCGCGCTTGGGTACACACGAGAGAGCAAGTTCATTCCAATATCGAATTAGAGACGGGATATGTCAGCCTATTGTCGGCGTAGTCAACGCCATTCCCCGAAAGATTTGGGCGGGAAGAAAGTAAAAGAAATAGAAGAAACCGTGAGACTTTTCGGATTCCGTGACAGAGTCAAAAGGAAGAATATATACATAAGTAAAAATAGTGAAATGCTTTCTGACATGGCTTTACTGTTCGATTGATGTTAGAAAAATGGAAATCGCATAACAAAACCAAAGTCTATTCAAATTGTATTGAAAAGACATCTTTTTATTGCGCCTTTTTTTATTATTATACTTTAAAAGACTCTGAAACCGTATTTTCTTTAATTATCATGTGTGTATGCTTTAGTTGTCCTTATATATATATATATATATATATATATATATATATATATATATATGAAGAAGAATGGAAAGGAATTGGAGAAGTAAAAGCCAAATCATAATTCAATTCAATTGCTCAGAGCAAGGTATATTCCGCAAAAAAGGCAATTTATTCAAGTTAAATTTTCCTTAAGCCAGGCTTTTAAAAGATCAAAATCTTATCATCAGAGGAAGTCGCTTGGATAGATAAGTTGGCAAAGGCCAAGATTTAAAATTTGAAAAAATAAAATAAAAGATGTAGGGGAAGAAACACAGGGCAAAATTCTGCCCGAATGCAAGCAAATGTCCGATTGCTAAAAGTTCGCTTTTAGTACACCACTTTATATATATATATATATATATATATATATATATATATATATATATATATATATATATATCACAATTGAAAGTATTACTCAGACGGAGATTTAACATTTTGTAAATTTATTTTAAAAGTTGTTTCAAATTATAATGTTCATAACCATCAGTATCTGTTGTCGTTGTAGGCAATTATTTCCCATTCAGGCAATTATTTCCCATTCAGGCAATTATTTCCCATTTTATTGCTTGGTTGATGGACACAAAACTAACTATTCAAAGTCGTCAGAATCGCTACTTACTGTCAGTAAAGCAAAGTTAGTCTTAAGGTAGGTTTTTACTATAGAAAAAATGCAGCTTCACAAAAAATCAATCTGAAATTGAAGAAAAATAAAAATTGCCTCATACAACAAATACTACATTTTTCATTCTAGGCCAGCTATCAGTGGACATTTAACTCTTGCAAATGTCTGTAAAGAGAATTAATAAAATAAACCTTTTCGCTACCCTTTGGCTAAGATCAAAGTGTAGTATTTATTCCGATGGATACTGCACCCCATAGACTGGTATTGTCTTGGCCTTCGGGGCTTGATTTAGGCCGGTCTATGGGTCTGTCCTGTGCAGTTCTAGGAGGTTCACCATCCCAGGCTATGCCTCCCCTCTTTGGGGAGGAGTAAGTTTATTGCTTACTACTTGAGGCGCCCCTACCGTGGAATGCCGTCGGGGCTGCCCAGGCAAATTTTAAATGGCCAGAGTGCTCACCCATCGAGCGCTACCTTTCAACCCCCACTTTCTAGACCCGATCTTGGGTCACATCTTACTTGTGGGAGTAAGATAAAACTGGCCTTGTGCCTAACTCCTGGGGAGGAGTAAATAAAACCATTTCGCTACTCTTTGGCTAAGATCAAAGTGTAGTATCTGTTCCGATGGATACTACACCCCATAAACTGGTATTGTCTTGGCCTTCAGGGCTTGATTTACGCCGGTCTATGGGTCTGTCCTGTGCAGTTCTAGGAGGTCCACCATCCCAGGCTGTGCCTCCCCTCTTTGGGGAGGAGTAAGTTTATTGCTTACTGCCTGAGGCGCCCCTACCGGGGAATGCCGACGGGGCTGCCCAGGCAATTTTTAAACCCCACTTTCCCGACCCGACCTTGGGTCACATCTTACTTGTGGGAGTGAGATAAAAACTGGCCTTGTGCCTAACTCCTGGAGAGGAGTAAATCAATACCCTATATTGGATTGTAAATGTGCACAGTGTTCTTCTAATGAAGTGAGTCAAATAATTTTAAAAAGACAAAAAAGACGAAATAAATAAGTGAAAACGTTTAGTCATTGTTCAAAATGGAATTATATAAGTAATAGTCGTGAAATGCTGTGTGAAAGTTTGTTTCTGTTCAATCAATGTCAGAAAATATCGCAATCGCATAGCAAAACCGTTCAAATCAAAATAACAAACGTTCGATTCATTTAGCACACAGGCTGCCCTACAAAAACAGAAAATTGAGTACAATTAATTTACACGTACATATGTAATTGTTGGAAAACGTATTGTTGATCAAAAAAGCTATGAGAGAATAACTGTTACATGAGCGTAACATACACAACTGCACAACGACATAGACGGTCTAACCACCTTTCAGTCGCTCTTTGCATAACTCTAAGCGGAACATTATTCTGTAGTTTCAATCTCTTTTATAAGGATTTCATGGTTGAGACCCTCTCTCTCTCTCTCTCTCTCTCTCTTTCTCTTTCTCTTTCTTACTTTTTTTTCTCTCTCCTTCTTTCTCTTTTTCCATCTGTATTTGAAGGGGACAATTTATTTGGTTCATGTCAGGAGTTTTATTTCCCAGACAGCTTACTGCCAACCTATGTACTTTCTCTGTTTTCATCTCTGTGTATGTCAACTATATTTGAGACCCTCTCTCTCTCTCTCTCTCTCTCTCTCTCTCTCTCTCTCTATCTATCTATCTATCTATCTATCTGTCTGTCTTTCCTCCCCCTTTCTCTCTCTATCTCTCTCTCTATCTATCTATCTATCTATCTGTCTGTCTATTCCTCCCCCTCTCTCTCTCTCTCTATCTATCTATCTATCTGTCTGTCTGTCTATTCCTCCCTCTCTCTCTCTCTCTCTCTCTCTCTCTCTATCGTTCTGTCTATCCCCCCTCTCTCTATCTCTCTATCTATCTATTTATCTATCTATCTATCTGTCTGTCTATCCCCCCTCTCTCTATCTCTCTCTCTCTCTCTCTCTCTCTCTCTATCTATCTATCTATCTATCTATCTCCTCTGTATTTGCAGTTTATATAGCAGTAAACCCAAAACGAAACTTCTGTTGACATTTATTTGGTTCAAGTCAGAATTATTGGTTTCCAGCCAGCTTACAGTGTTCAGGCATTATTGTTCTTTCATCTCTTTTGTTGGACAATGGATGCATTTTACATACGAAACTGCACAACGACAGAGACGGTCTAATTAACTTCCAGCCGCGTTTTGCATATCTCTAAGCGGAATATTATTCCTCAGTTTCAATCTGCTTAATGAAGATTTTATGTTTGAGACCCTCTCATCCTCGCTCTGTCTCTTTTCTCCCTCTCTCTCTCCCTCCTTCTCTCTCTCTCTACCCTAATAGAAATGAATAAAAAATCAGCGATTTCCATTCTAGAGTCCCTGTCTAAAAGTTAACACATACAAGGTCTTTGAACAACCGATGGTATAACTTCCGGATCATGTTATACATGTATATGCATAGTAATAGGAACTCTTGGTTTCCCAGTTATATGCCATTGAAACAAATACTTCCAAATCAGCCGGACAACCGATAACATAACTTGAATAGTATGTTCTATATGTATATACATAGTAATCAAGTGGCTTTATACCTTGTCCGGAGCGATTTTCATAAAAAAATCTCTATTTTAAACATCTAACACGTACGATATGTGTAAGGGTTCACTGATATTTCTACATATGGGATAAAGACTATCCCTGAGAAAATAAGTCTGGGCCTGGTGTTGACACATATCCCAACAAAACATGAAAACAGATGCAGCAAAACAATATGAAAGCCGTGGAGACCATAAAAGAGATTTAAGCGTAATAATTGGCAAGGAAACCTTTTATACCAAACATGTGTGACCTGATCAGAACCGTGTGATTGTTAAAGTTCATTGTTATTATTTCATGTAACAGAATATACCAGACGTAGATATAGATAAATTAATATATTCAGCACAAACAAAAGACAGCAGAGAAAAAAGTGATTGACCACGAAGGAAGTTAGACTTTTCTGAAAGATCGTGGCGTAACGGAAAATACACTAAGTAAAATCCAGTTCTAGGGACAGTCTTCTCAAAGTTGAACGTTCAATCCTCAGTGCAGACGTTACTAGGAATTGCGAATTACTTAGGACTTCTACCTGGTCATGGCTGGCGGAATGAGAGCATGCTACCCCCGTCGATTAAATAAAGGGTTCCGTTTGAAAATCCGTTCAGATTCCCGAGTTCGACAGAAACATCCCCACGTTTTGACAAGATACACCTGACGAAGGTCAGGGGTTACATCAGAGTACAACAATAATGTAAAGGACTGCATAAAAAGGTGGGAAACTGTCATATGATGACATGCTTCAAGATAAGAAAAAGACCAAGGACCAAATTTTTTTTTCAGTTCTACTGGTAGTTGAACTTCGCTGTTATTTCTTTATATTATATTGAACGACACGCAAAAAAGAAGAATTATCACAAAAAACATGAGTATAAACCATTGTCAAATATTTAAGTATATGTATATATATATATATATATATATATATATATATATATATATATATATATATATTATATATTATATATATATAACTTACACAACGGTTTACGGCGGTTTAGTTTAGTTTTAAACCTCTTAAATTATTTAAGAGAAAACAACCTTTTATATGTTGATTGGCTAATTTCATCACTGATTCTGAAAATGCGCTCTCCAGTTCATTGGTCTAACCATTGAGCTGTAAAAAAGACGACGCATGCAACGCGCCTGATGTTAATTCAATATCGTAAATGGAATATGCGTGTCATCGTGTGACGACGTTCGGTGTCTTTTGGATTGATGAACGGTCTTGACAAGTTAGAGGGAAGTGAGAATTGCGGGCGGATTTAAAATGATTTAGAATTAAATCGGCAAAGCCAACATCAGCGACAGTTCCGTTCTGTTATTGGGTTATGAAGCTAACGATTTGGAGAGAAATTTGAAGAGAAAGAAGTAGGAGAGACGTGGAAGGAAGTAAAGAAAGAAGAAGAAGAAGAAGAAGAAGAAAGAGGGAGAGGATGAGGAGGAGGAGGAGAAGAAGAAGAAGAAGAAAGAGGTGTATGATGAGGAGGCTGAATTGGGTATGAAAAAGGGGTAAAATAGTGAGAAGGGGTTGACAAAGAAGAAGAAGAAGAAGAAGAAGAAGAAGGGGGAAGAGGTTTATGATGAGGAGGATGAGGAAGAATGAAAAAGGGGTAAAATGATGAAGGAGGGACAAAGAAGATGAAGAAGAAAAAGAAGAAGAAGAAGAAGAAGAAGAAGAAGAAGAAGGGGAAGAAGGGGAGGAAGATGTGTATGATGGGGAGGATGAAGAGGAATGAAAAACGCCTTCCTATGGATCACACCAGAAAGCAATAAGTAAGTATAAGTAGCAGAATATAGCTTCGTTATCAAGTGGGGCTCCATCTACACCCCAACCATCAATTGAACGAGCAATGCTCTTACATCCACCACAGACGTAACTCAGGTCAACTACTAACCTTTATATAAGACCACTACACATTTAATGGACCAATAATCTGCACTGGTAGCACTCAGTGTAACTTATACCATGTTTTTTTTTTTAAATGTTAAACTTAGTTCACCTCCAAAGAGGCAAGTTTCCACTGTAGAGAAAAAGGGCTACTCTGAATCAAGGTGAAAGTTTTGGGGGCCATCCTTAATTAGGAACTGTGTAGCGAAATGCTTGTTCACATAAGTTTTATATTTCTGCATGTAGTTAGAGTCGGGGTAACAGGAAGCAGGAAGGGAGTTCCAAAAGCCGGCAGATCGAGGAAATAAAGGATTCCGTTCAAAATTCAGTAGAGATTCCCGAGTTCCACAGAAATATTCTGAAGTTCAATAAGACACATTTGGAGAAGGTCAGAGGTTACATAAACCGAAACGTTGTGAAAATAACACTGGAAATGAGAACAACAGTCGAAATAATCCAAATAATCCAAATAATCCAAGTAATCCAAATAATTCAAATAATCCAAATAATCCAAGTAATCCAAATAATCCAAATAATCCAAATAATCCAAGTAATCCAAATAATTCAAATAATCCAAGTAATCCAAATAATCCAAGTAATCCAAATAATCCAAATAATCCAAATAATCCAAGTAATCCAAATAATCCAAGTAATCCAAATAATCCAAATAATCCAAATAATCCAAGTAATCCAAATAATTCAAATAATCCAAATAATCCAAGTAATCCAAATAATCCAAATAATCCAAATAATCCAAGTAATCCAAATAATTCAAATAATCCAAGTAATCCAAATAATCCAAGTAATCCAAATAATCCAAATAATCCAAATAATCCAAGTAATCCAAATAATTCAAATAATCCAAATAATCCAAGTAATCCAAATAATCCAAATAATCCAAATAATCCAAGTAATCCAAATAATTCAAATAATCCAAGTAATCCAAATAATCCAAGTAATCCAAATAATCCAAATAATCCAAATAATCCAAGTAATCCAAATAATCCAAGTAATCCAAATAATCCAAATAATCCAAATAATCCAAGTAATCCAAATAATTCAAATAATCCAAATAATCCAAGTAATCCAAATAATCCAAATAATCCAAATAATCCAAGTAATCCAAATAATTCAAATAATCCAAATAATCCAAATAATCCAAAGAATCCAAATAATCCAAATAATCCAAATAATCCAAAGAATACGAAATGTCAATCCCCATCTCTATGGTTGTAACATGGAAACCTGCCAGTCTTGCAGAAGGTCGAAAGCTACACCGGAGTTTAGAAACTTCGTCTCTTTCATGTTGACGCTTTGCTTGCCATATCATTCTTCCGTGTCTGTAACTAGGATATAGACTTCTAGACATTTTAATATATTAAACACCGTAGATTAAAAGATTACCTTGGCATAGAATAAGATTCAGAAAAATGGAATCAAAAATAAAAATGATGTTCTGCGATAAAATAGAACCCAAGGAACCTTGCGTTCTAAGCAATAGAAGAGAAATGGCGATGTAGACGTTTTTACCGGACAAATCGATAATAAGCCAACTCCGTGAACGTCTAGTGGTTTTGTTTTGCAATCCACGTGTGACCTTATAGCCATCTTTGATACTAGTGCTCGTAGAGGAAAATTAAATTTGAATGAATGTAATAAAACGGGGACGCCGGATATTCACAATGTTTGTTTATTCCAATTTACCACCCAACTTATTTAGTAAGACTGATTGAATCGTATATTTTTTACTAATTTACAATTACGTTACCTTTTTACAGCTAACGATGTATTTAACCAACTTATTAACCTATTCTAAATCTCTCTCTACAAATGCATAAACACGTCAGAGACTTTCACATGTCTCAGTTATACCAATTATAATATTTTTTTACGAATACATAAATTCACAAATAAACATATTATACTTCTGAGCACATATAAATGTCTTGATTTAAAAATAGTTATAACAATTAAAGAGACACTATTGTTTTAAATTAACATTAAATATCTGTTGGAAATCAATTAGTAATTTCTCCTCACCCAATATATCTAAATTTATATAAAGGTAGGTATGTGAATATATTTAGATATTTGTGTTACACCGGTCGTTCTAACAGAAGAGAAACTACACCGGTTCTCACTATAAATAGTGCGCGTAGACAATCACCAGGGAGAAAAAGGACAGTATTGTAACTGTCTAGCCGAGTGCCACTCAGTTTCCTTACCTTTGTACCTTTTATGTTAATACACTTGTTATCTTAACCCAACCTCGACTTGACTTCTTTTTTTACTGTTGGACTACTTCATAACAGACAGATAGATAGATAGATAGATAGATAGATAGATAGATAGATAGATAGATAGATAGATCTTGGAACATTTGAAAATACAAAATACAAAAGAGACTAATATAATACATAAAAACTAAACTTCATTAGGGATCGCAAAACAATAAAATAAATAAACCCTGTTTGATTCCCCCATCACACGGGCGTTGTTTTATAGAGCGGACTTAACGGTAGAAAAGTACGAAAATATCCAGAATGTCAAGGAATTATAAACATAGAATATTATTTTTATAGTAAGTGTTACACCGGTCGTTCTAACAGAAGAGAAACTACACCGGTTCTCACTATAAATAGTGCGAGTAGACAATCACCAGGGAGAAAAAGGACAGTATTGTAACTGTCTAGCCGAGTGCCAGCCAGTTTCCTTACCTTTGTACCTTTTATGTTAATACACTTGTTATCTTAACCCAACCTCGACTTGACTTCTTCTTTTTACTGTTGGACTACTCCACAACAATTTGTATGTAGGGATTCATTCCTAAACTAATTAACTTATTATTATGCATTTTAGAACATAACTGATATGATTAAGGGTGGGTAATGTGCGCTAAAATTTATTTTTATTTGATTCTATGCAAATTTAGCAAAGACGAAAATTGAAATACTTCTGATTTTTGTCAAATTAGAATAATCAATATCAGACAACAATTAATAAATATTCACCTATTTTCAGTTTATTTATAGGATCTCAAAAGATTTTTAAGGGATATATTACTAACACAACCTCCGATTTTAACTTTCACATATTTACGATTTTCATTTATTTTGATCCATAATCATTAGGCACTAATTAAGCTCGAATACCCGAAAATCTAACGTTGTGCTTAGGCATTCAAAATGCTAAAAGTGTTGATATGCCGTAAACCGAATTAACTAAACAAAGAATGTCACGAGAATTTCAAGAATATTTCAATCATGCAATTCTTGTAACGTGATACCTAGGAAGAGGGGTGTACTTCAGTTACTATTTAAATGGAGGAAAAAACGTTATTCGTTGATTACAATTTGTGAATGTTCGTTTTAAGAGTAGGTCAAGAGACACGTCAGTTGTATTAATAATATTATTTTTGTGTTCTTTATTTTAGTATAATTCATTTTATTTCATTTAGTTATTCTTTTTTTTTTGGATAATCCATTATATTTTATTAGTATTTCTTTCTTTCTTCGACGTAACTATTTCTCAAAAAAGCCGACAAGAAGCGTTGCCAATTTAAGCAGTGAAAGCACTGGAATGATAGAGGAAAGGCGACGTGGGTGGGATGGGAGTCAAATTGGGCGTGGTTTGGTTGGAGGTAAAAACTAAAAGATTCTGTCACTGCGGGCAACCCACTGCTAGAATATATATTTTTTTTATTCTCGAAAAATATTTAAACTATTGTTTAGTCTTATTTTGTACGATTTTTTTTACCAATGTCTTTTTTTACTTCTTTTTAGAGAGTAGTCCGATATCATTATGTTATTACGATTATTCTTATATCATTATGTTTCTACGATTATTTCTATATCAATATGCTTTTACGATTATTTTTATATCATTATGATTTTTTTACGATTATTCCTATATCATTATGTTTTTGCGATTATTCCTATATAATTATTTTTTTAAAGATTATTTCTGTGTCATTATGTTTTTTACGATAATTCCTATATCATTATAGTTTTACGACTTTTTCTATATCCTTATGTGTTTACGATTATTTCTATATCCTTATATGTTTACGATTATTCATATATCATTATGTGTTTACGATTATTCTTATATCATTATGTTTTTTACGATTATTTCTATATAATTATTTTTTATAATTATTATCATATCATTATGTGTTCACGATTATTTCTATATCATTATGTTTTACGATTATTTCTATATTATTGTTTTAACGATTATTCCTATATCATAATGTTTTTAAGATTATTTCTATATCATTATGTTTTTAGAATTATTTCAAATATCATTATGTTTTTACGATTATTCTAATATCATTATGTTTTTTACGATTATTCCTAGATCATTGTTTTTTCGATTATTCCTATATCATTATGTTTTTTTACGATTATTTCTATATCATTATGTTTTTTCACGATTATTCTACTACCATTGTGTGCTTACGATTATTCTTATACTATTATATTTTTACGATTATTCCTATATCATCATGTTTTTACGATTATTCCTATATCATTATGTTTTTTACGATGATTCCTATATCATTATGCTTTTTGACGATTATTCCTATATCATTATGTTTTTATGATTATTTCCATATAATTATGTTTTTGCGATTATTTCTATATCATTATGTTTCTACGATTATTCCTATATAATTAGTCTTTTTACGATTATTCCCATATCATTATGTGTTTTCATTTATCCCTATAGCATTATGTGTTAACGATTATTTCTATATCATTATGTTTTTACGATTATTTCTATATTATTATGTTTTCCGATTATTCTTATATTATTTTTTGCGATTATTTCTCTATCATTATGAGTTTTTACGATTATTCCAATATCATTATGTGTTTACGATTATTATTATATCATAATCTGTTCACGATTATTCCTATATCATTATTGACGAAAAAGTTTTTCTACGAAGTCACGTTTTAATTACTATTAATGCCATTGTAATAAAAATCGATTTTAAGCATATGATTATCATCGATCCGTAGTAGAAATGGTCCATTGTACGACTAGCAGATTGTTCTTCGAGTCAAAACCATTAATAGTTCGTTCGTTTCTCTCGAGAAGAATTCACTTGTTCCGTTATAATCTCCAACGAGCGTGGAAACCTGGAGTTAACGGGAATCATGATTTCAAAGTTACATATCTGAGAAGATGTTCATCAAAATGTGTCTAAGTCGGACATTTTCGAGGCCAACTTCCCCGACTTTATCAGTTGTGATTTCACTTATGAATTTATTTCGAATAATCCACATGTTACCGTTTGAGCCATATTTGATACGATTTCTCGTAGAGGAAATTAGATTTGGATGAATGTGATTAAACGGTCACGCCGAATATTCACAATGTTTATTTATTTAAATATTCACAATGTTTATTTATTTAAATGTTTATTTATTTAAATATTCACAATGTTTATTTATTTAAATATTCACAATGTTTATTTATTTAAATGTTTATTTATTTAAATATTCACAATGTTTATTTATTTAAATATTCACAATGTTTATTTATTTAAATATTCACAATGTTTATTTATTTAAATTTTTTTATTATTTAAATATTCACAATGTTTATTTATTTAAATGTTTATATTATTTAAATATTCACAATGTTTATTTATTTAAATGTTTATATTATTTAAATATTCACAATGTTTATTTATTTAAATTTTTATATTATTTAAATATTCACAATGTTTATTTATTTAAATGTTTATATTATTTAAATATTCACAATGTTTATTTATTTAAATGTTTATATTATTTAAATATTCACAATGTATATTTATTTAAATGTTTATATTATTTAAATATTCACAATGTTTATTTATTTAAATGTTTATATTATTTAAATATTCACAATGTTTATTTATTTAAATTTTTATATTATTTAAATATTCACAATGTTTATTTATTTAAATGTTTATATTATTTAAATATTCACTATGTTTATTTATTTAAATGTTTATATTATTTAAATATTCACAATGTTTATTTATTTAAATGTTTATATTATTTAAATATTCACTATGTTTATTTATTTAAATGTTTATATTATTTAAATATTCACAATGTTTATTTATTTAAATGTTTATATTATTTAAATATTCACTATGTTTATTTATTTAAATGTTTATATTATTTAAATATTCACTATGTTTATTTATTTAAATGTTTATATTATTTAAATATTCACAATGTTTATTTATTTAAATGTTTATATTATTTAAATATTCACTATGTTTATTTATTTAAATGTTTATATTATTTAAATATTCACTATGTTTATTTATTTAAATGTTTATATTATTTAAATATTCACAATGTTTATTTATTTAAATGTTTATATTATTTAAATATTCACTATGTTTATTTATTTAAATGTTTATATTATTTAAATATTCACTATGTTTATTTATTTAAATGTTTATATTATTTAAATATTCACAATGTTTATTTATTTAAATGTTTATATTATTTAAATATTCACAATGTTTATTTATTTAAATGTTTATATTATTTAAATATTCACAATGTTTATTTATTTAAATGTTTATATTATTTAAATATTCACTATGTTTATTTATTTAAATGTTTATATTATTTAAATATTCACAATGTTTATTTATTTAAATGTTTATATTATTTAAATATTCACAATGTTTATTTATTTAAATGTTTATATTATTTAAATATTCACAATGTTTATTTATTTAAATGTTTATATTATTTAAATATTCACAATGTTTATTTATTTAAATGTTTATATTATTTAAAAATTCGCAATGTTTATTTATTTAAATGTTTATATTATTTAAATATTCACAATGTTTATTTATTAAAATGTTTATATCATTTAAATATTCACAATGGTTATTTATTTTAATGTTTATATCATTTAAATATTCACAATGTTTATTTGTTTAGATGTTTATATTATTTAATATTCACAATGTTTATTTATTTAAATGTTTATATTATTTAAATATTCACAATGTTTATTTAGTTAAATGTTTATATTATTAAATTATTCACAATGTTTATTTATTTAAATGTTTATATTATTTAATATTCACAATGTTTATTTATTTAAATGTTTATATTATTTAAATATTCACAATGTGTATTTATTTAAATGTTTATATTATTTAAATATTCACAATGTTTATTTATTTAAATGTTTATATTATTTAAATATTCACAATGTTTATTTATTTAAATGTTTATATTATTTAAATATTCACAATGTTTATTTATTTAAATGTTTATATAATTTAAATATTCACAATGTTTATTTATTTAAATGTTTATATTATTTCAATATTCACAATGTTTATTTATTTAAATGTTTATATTATTTAAATATTCACTTATCAAAATGTTTATATCATTTAAATATTCACAATGTTTATTTATTTAAATGTTTATATTATTTAAATATTCACAATGTTTATTTATTTATATGTTTATATCATTTAAATATTCACAATGTTTATTTATTTTAATGTTTATATTATTTAAATATTCACAATGTTTATTTATTTAAATTTTGCACCCAACTTATTTAGCTTGACTGATTGAATCGTATATTTTTTACTAACTTTCAATTAGGTTAGCTTTTTTTTTCAAGCTATCTTTTACAAACTGATTAACCTATCTTCTTCTTCTTTCGTGTGAATCAGATGATTCTGGTGTTGGCATTAGTTCCCCTCATGTTTTCCTAGTTAGAAAACCTTCTGAAAAACATCGGGTACTTTCGGGAAGAGCCACGAGAAGGTTGGCAGCATCCCGAAGTGAAAGTGGTACTGTGGAACCGACTGGATTCGAACTTGGAACACACAGGTCTTCAGTCCGTGTCGTTATCCACTTGACCACCGTCACCTCCCAACCTACCTCAAATATATATTGTCTCTATGAATGCATTCACCTTCTAAACCAGTCAGAGATTCTTGCATGTCTCAGTTATACTTATTATACTACAAGATGATCGAGCGCTAATATCCATCAAGGTCAAGAGAAATGTCAGTTGAATTCATGATATTTTTTGTTCTTCATTTTTGTAGAATCCATTTTATTTTGTCCATTTAATTGTTATCGTCGGATTACAACGTGTCCATGTATTACTTTTATGTACGTATATAAACAATAACAAATATTTTATATTTGAAGCTCCTCGTTAAAAAAAGTAGAGCACTGTAAAATGGTAGTAGTAACACAGCGTAGCGTCACTTGCTTTATGCATCGTTCCTTCACTTCTAGAAGTCTGAATGCCTGTACGCTTTCGCCGCCGTTAATGTGTTAAAATAATCATTGTTTATAAGCTGTTCGGAACTGGCCTCGCGGTTAGCGACGTTGGACTGTAGGTTGAAAAATACTTGTAGTCCAGGGTTTCGAATCGTGTAACCGGTGGTGAATAGTCGTACCTCTATGCTGATGAGTCTTGATTGAAAAGAGACGAAACGTATACGTCAATAGATAAAAAAATATAAACAATAACAAATATTTTATATATATATATATATATATATATATATATATATATATATATATATATATATTTAGGCAAGCATTATTAAATAACACCCCCTCCAAATATAGAAACATCCTTGTTAACAATACCAAAATAATACACCATCATACCAATATCAAAAAATTAAAAATACTCGAAGCCCTCTACATAAAAACTAAACATCCCACAATTAATAATGTCAATTATGAAACTAGTCGCAACATTTTAAAGTGTCTAGCATAATAATTAACATTACCAAATTCTTAGCCATTAGGTAGTTATGCGTTTGAATTGTATGCACTTTATTTAACGTCATCAATTTCTTAACGGTTTAAACAGTCAAACTTTAAATCTCTCGTATGTGTAGAACGCCATCACGCTCTCATGTACATTTCAACTTTACAGGCGCGTTTTCAAATATAAACTACTTGCCGTTATAATTCAAAAATGAGCACAACAGTAAAGACACTAAAACTAATACCGCCTGAAGAGTATTTGACGATTCAAATCGAAAGTACTTGCAAAAAAGAAAATAGAATGGAACAAGAAAGCCACGGATCATATTTATATCAATTTGACCGAAACATTAGATGGACAATTCGGAAAATTGAAAAAATAAAAAAAGTCGCATCAAACAAAACCACTCTGTGTTCTTTAATAATGTTTGCCTAAATGAAAATATGCTGCCTAAATACACACAATATATATATATATATATATATATATATATATATATATATATATATATATACAAATAATTTATTTATAACAATTTATTACAAAACCACATCTTACAAAAATTGACTGATACACGTGTACTAATGAACATAGAAGGACCCCACACAATATTATACAGGAACTACGACATAAGTATCATGGAGATATCAAGCTTATACTTATGCACTTTCCAATGAAACTAAAAAAAAACTTTTTAAAAAACTAACACAGACATGCCAGTGTAGTGGCGTTTTTTACATGTCCGTATAGTGAACGGCGATCGGGCGATCCCATCTTCTTATAAATAGGGTGTTAGAGCGTTACACAGGTAGGTAAAAGCTCGCGTATTAATATATATATATATATATATATATATATATATACATATATATATACATCTATATATATGTGTGTATATATATATATGTATATTCATATATATATACATATATATACATTTATATTCATATATATATATATATATATATATATATATATATATATACATATATACATGTATATCCATATATATATATATATATATATGTATATACATACAAATAATTTACTTAAAAACTACAAATTACAAAAAGCCGCTCAAATAGACTCATAAACGTTCACTACTGACGATAGAAGGACCCCACACGATCTCATACAGGTACATAAGTATTGTGGAGATATCAAGCCAATAATGATGCACAAAAAAGAAACTACAAAAACCTATCCAGCAGAAACTAAAAAACATCCAACAAAATGTATCTATTAATAATCTTCTAATGACTCCCGGTTTCCATGTAAAAATATAATTAAATAGTTTGCCATTGTTGGCGGTTTCAGGCGTGGTGCAAAGAACAAGAAAAGCGTTCCAAGTTTGGAGTCTTTCGGTCGAACTCGGAAACTTTCGGATTCAATTCGAAATTCCAAAATTCGAAATACCGATATTCGAAATTTGTTACTTATGCAGATGAGGACCCAAGCTTACCCTAACCCTAACCCTAACACTAACGCTAACGCTAACCCATCAACCCTAACGCTAACCCTAACCGACGCCAAGTCGATTTCAGCTTCAGTCCTAATCTGCATATGTACCCGAAAACCCTTTAGGGTTCAATCGAAAATTTCATGGTTAAATTCAAAATTCTTTTAGGGTTAAATTCGAAATTTCTTTGGGATTAAATTTTTTTTAAAAATAAGGGTTCTATTCGAAATTTCTTTGTAGTTGAATTCGAAATTTCTTTAGGGTTGAATTCGAAATTTCTTTGGAGTTAAATTAAAATTCTCTGTTAAGGTTAAATTCGAAAATTCTTTAGCGTTAAATTCGAAATTCCTTTAAGGTTCAATTCGTAATTTCTTTGTGGTTTTCGGCATTTTAGTGACCTGTACAGTGAAGAGGTTGTATCTTGCGAAGTAGTCTGGGTATGGACATTGAGGGTTTACAAGGGCAGTAAATTCCTCGGATCCCATTTGCTTGAAGGACTAGTAAAAATAAACACGAGGATGCAACATTGTTGTGTCTAGTGCTTTGCACAAAGAAATACAAATAAGAATGGATAAGATAAGGGATGGATAAAAAAATTAATCTGGAAAGTAAAATGAAAACCGCGCAGTGTAATGAAGTGAAATCGAAACGTACAAAAAACATTATAAAGAAATACCAAGCCTTAAGGCAATCAATGGAGTGTCTCTTTTAGGTTACTTGGTCAAAAAACATGAAATCTAGCATGAGACATAGAGAATAAAAGCACAGAAAATCACGAAAGTTAGTATTCCCGGGGTCTTTAATGACATTTGTTGAAAAAGTAATCCGTTGTGTATATATATATATATATATATATATGTAAATTATAACTAAAAGGTAAACTTTTAGAGATGTGTGTGTGTGTCTATATATATATATATATATATATATATATATATATATATATATTTATATATGTGTGTGTGTATATTCATATATATATACATATATATATATACATACATATATATATACATATATATATGTATATGTATATATATATATATGTGTGTGTGTATATATATTCATATATATATATATGTATATATATATATATGTATATATATGTATATTCATATATATATATGTATATATATGTATATATATGTATATTCATATATATATATATATATATGTATATATATATACGTATGTATATATATGTGTGTATATATATGTATATATAGATTTATGTGTATATATATATGTGTGTGTATATATATATCTGTATATATATATGTGTGTATATATATATATATATATATATCTGTATATAAATATGTATATATATGTCTATATATGTCTATATATATCTATATATCTGTATATATATATGTATATATATATATATATATATATATATATTTAAATGTGTATAGATAGAATGCACGATATATCATGAAATGAAATTCAACGAAGACAATATGCGTGCAAAGAGAAATATATAATTTATTTTTATGAATTTTATCTTTAAGAGTATGTTTATGAGCTTACTAGATATGTAAGTAAATAAGTCAAAGTATAATCATTTAAAGTCACTTTCACAAATGGTGTAAATTCGTATATATATATATATATATATATATATATATATATATATATATATATATACATATATATATATATATATATTATAATTAAGTAGAATATAACAGTTATGAGATATTTAATGGTTTGATTCGAAACATAAATCAGCAACAATAGTTGTCCTTGCGTCTATATACTTTCGAAATTTCAATTTTATAGGAAATTAGTAGCAGATTATAAGATTGACAATTTAGGAAGAGTAGAAAGTGACTGGTGGGTTTAATTTTGACATCCTCGTAACACTCACTTCGGTTATTTTGTCCTTTTGTCCTCACATTCTATTCGCCATGTTTCTGACAACTGGGGAAAAATTGCTGTTTTTTTAGTCGGTAGTATTTCCTGTATATGTGAATATAATATTATAACAGAGTTTCCTACACAAAAATACTTAGATATATAAAAACAATCAATAAAAATTAGCCTTGAACTTAGCCTGCTGATTCCCTGTTCATAATTAAATATGGAAATATCTATATTTCTTAATTGCCATATATATATTTTCACATATTTTCATACTTATATATAT